>WHPZ01587603.1:5300-17680 GCA_016617965.1 Macrosiphum rosae | reverse complement strand
ATATTATATTATACATTTATAAATATGTAACAACAATGTAGGTAGTTTTTAAATAAAAAAAGGTGCTCGGCTGTACAGTAGGTTACAAGTGGGTCACTGTATAATGGATGGTATTAAATTTGAATTCAATGATATATATCGTTGTATAAGAAAAAACGATTCTGAGCTAATACGGCGATTTGTCAGCCTATGATATTACGAAGTATATTTGATGATTTTAATGTTTAAATTTCTATTTTGTTTTACCAAAATAGAAATTTTGGTGAAATCAATACATTCATCGTTCCACTCAGAATCTAAAATCCCAAAAATTGCAAAAACTTGCATTTAAAACTTTTAGATTTGAATTCGTACTTACAAGAAACGTATTTAAAACTTACTAAGCTATTAATTGAAAAAGTAGAAAAAAAGTTGCAAATTCAACATCATCCGTGCTCTACTAATGTCTAACGATCAGTCACTACCTACCTGCAGATACAGCCACACAGCACTCACGATGGATATAGAACATAGTCTAAATCTGACGCCTTACCAATGGTCAATTTCATCAGACGAATAATAAATGTTGTTTAATTTTGATACCTAATAGTTTATAATTTACATCTAACATTGCACTATTATGACAAATTACAATATTAATAATAAATGCTGCATAATAATATCATAACTCATAACTTATGAGTCATAAGTCATAAGTAGTATCTACTTACCTTTAAAACATTCATCTAACTGTTCAAATCTCCGTCCTGTAATAGTTGATTCGGTGAATTCATCCATATTTTTTATAGTTTTATAAATTATAATAAACCTAGTGAGCAATTTGCCAAATATTTTTGTAATAATTTATTGTAGGTACATAAAATATATTGTTTGTCTGGAGGCTTGGAAAAATGTACTTCAAGTACATAAAAGCATAAGCATTGAGTAAGTTTTCTTAGTGAATAAAATATTCATCAAATAATAAAATCTTATAAAATAATAATAACGAACTTTAATAACAAAATTACATTTGATTGCATATATTATTATGTAAATACATGGGCAAGAGTGAAATATTTTTAAGTACCAAGGGGGGGGGGGCATAGCATCCCCTTTATATCCGCGCCACACCATGCATAATAGGCTCTTGCAAAGTCAGTGTCAGTACATTACCTCAATTAATGTTTTTTTTTTTTTTTATAGTTTGTTGTACAAAATATTGAATAACTTTATTTTATAGTAAACTTTACCTATATTTTATTGTTAATAAATGAATCAGCTAACATTTGAAGTTATTACAATTTATAAATAATTTAGATTTGAACATACTTATATAGTTATTAATACTATAAATAGTTGTTAAAACTATATTTTATTTAAGTAATATATCAAAAACACAATAAATACTAGGTAATTATTTATTTTTTTTTTTTTTAATATTAAATTATTATTTATAAATACATCAATTATATCGAGACAACAATTTTAATAATAATCATGCATCAAAAACTGAAATTAAAATAATGAAATAATATATTAATCGGCATCATTATTTTTATTGGTAGTCAGTACGGCTATCCTAAAAAAAGGATTGGAGCCGTTTCGCACAATTTGAAGCCAATAGTAACTACCTACATAGTATGTAATGATACAATTTAGCTTAGTTGAATAATTGTTTTGTGTCCACAGTATAGCTTAATAGCATATAATATTAGTACATATAATGTATTTTCATTGATTATGAATATTACTATATTAGTATTTAAATAGTAATCAATAAAATAAAAACTACAATGGAAATTTATTTTCACCTTGTAAGCAAAAATACATTTATATTTTATTATATATATTATATAAAACAATAATGTATTATATTAAATTTACATTAATAAACGTATATTATTCATTCTATTCTTTTCAATTCAAAATCCAGCTTTTTATTCATTAATCGTTTTATTGTGGTTCATCTGTTTACTTATCCTTCAATTAAAAAATTTTTCATAACAACTTTGTTTTTTAAATCCAATATTCATGTTCTATATTGTAAGGTCTATATTGCATTAAACAAAGCGTATGTAATTTAGATGTAATTTCAATTATTATACCCAATTTAATTTTAAGATGAATTTGTGTGTGTATTATGTGTATGGTACGGAACAATAATTAGATCATACTTATATAAGTAAATTACAAATGGTTTATATTATTATTGTATTAGATTAATATTTTAAAAAAATGTATTGATAAATTGTATTGATATGAATGACATATTTATGGAAACTATATTTAAGTCATGTTGTTAGTTGATATTTTATACAAAAAAAATGGGGGGAGGATAATGTAATAATAATTTTCAAAGAACACCAGACAAGATTACATTGATCTTATTGTTAAACTTAGCAAGTACATACTTTGATGAAATATTTAACAGATAATAAAATATAATCCACAATATTGAAGCTATTGACTGAACATCATTATACCTATCTGCCACTTGGCTATCGAAAAAACACCTTTAGAGTCCAACTGTCCTCAATATTGCACATGCAAACGGTTTTCTCTCGTTAGACACATGTTACATTTAATTAAAAAAAAAAAATTATTAGTTTATTGGAAGTACCTATATGTTTTGAAATAATTTTAAAGTATTTCTTATAATTAATTTACAAAAATTATTAAATATAATAATAATAATAATAATAATAATGTACTGGCATTTTGAAGTGTAAAAGATACTATAAAGAAGAACTTATTATTCATCAGAAATTTTTATTACAACCAAATATAAGCTCATTTATTTTTAAAAAAATACATTGATCAGACAGAAAATATTTCTTCACTTAAATGTAAATAAGTAACTACAAATAATTATATAATGATAAGCTCGCTGCCTTTTTATAAGTACCTTTTTTCATTTTATTTTTAAAGTTTACATAAAACTGTCTGAATCGTAGCCAGAGTAGTCAGTGTTGGCTGTCATATTTTCAGTTTTCATAAGAGATGAGTAAGACCTGAAAATGATTATAACATAAAATAAATATTTATTAATTTGTATTTCAATATTGTTGGGTGAAGTGGGGTAATCATAAATTATAGCAATTAAAAATATTGTCAAATAAAATAATGTTATAATATTTGAAACATTTATTAGAGTAGTATGAAGGTAAAAACCAAAAACATAGTTTGGTATTGTAAATTGGTACCGAACACGAAAAATTGGGATTATGTGATAAAATATTTCATCTGATAATACTCCTTATATTTTTCTTATTGTCACTTCGCAGTAACCAACAAATATCGCTTGTAAAAGAATTCAAAAATACAAAAATATAAGTACATATAAAGTTTAACTTTGTTTTGTTCTTACTGGGTTACATTTTTACTTGTAGAAATTGGCGTGTCTGTCTACATAACATGATACATAAATATTTACTCATTTACGATTACCCTACCAACAAAATTTTCTATGGGGCAATTGTATATATTGATTTAAAAAATAAAAATTTAATTTTTTGTATTTTTTCATATAATTCTTATTTTAATAAACAAGCATAAATTATTTTGAAGTACAGATATAAAAAAATAGAGAGATAATACAAACAATATTCTTTCTATAGAAATATTGTATTATATATTTACAATTACCCCAATTCACACAACTATAATTTATAATCACTTTAGTTCAGCAGCTTCACGATTTTTACGCTCTTCTTCTTTTTTGTTTTCTAAATTAATTTTTCTTGCTGCTTTCTTCTTTTCAATTTCTCTTCGTTCCCTCTCAGCCCTTGCACTCTCGTAATCAATTACTATAGTTTTTTCGGTCTTCTGTAATCTATTGACAATAGTCTTCTCTTTTTTCACATTAACCTTTTTTACCTATAGGATATGAAAAGTTAAGATTGTTTTGAGTTATTCATGTGAATCTAATAACATATTGTGTATACATATATATTTTACAGTCAAAGTGTACAAGCAGTATTGTATATAAAGACTATCCAACCCATTATATGAAACCCAAAAAACTCTGTGCAAAGTATATATTTTATATTTTAACTAAACATTATATAAAATGACAAATAGTCTTTTTAAGTTATGCGTTAATGTGTTATCAAATCAAAAAGAAATACTCTCTGCAGATAAAAGTAATACATGTTGTATCGATGATAAGTATCTTTGGTATTGTTTCGGGCTCATTCTATCTATTATATATTTTTACTTCAAAATTTGATAATAGACCAATTCACCCTAATATTAACCATAAATTGGAGTTAAATGAATTAATCAGAGCGTAGAATTTACAATGTTACGTGTTTGTGAGATGGAGACACTGAATTATATTAATATCTTCTTATTTCTATCTTTTTATTGAATGTCTAGATTCAAATTCAATACATACTAAATCTAAGTAAAAAAAAATTGCTTCCCGCTCCCTAGAAAAAGTACATAATATTATATAAAGTTAATTTTGCCCTATTCTATAGTATAAAATTACAACACATTATTTAGAATGACTGAGTTTTCCCCTTTGACTATGACATATATAAAAGTAAAGAATACAAACATACACTACTTGGATTCAGAAATGCCACTTCCCCAGGTTTCATGCCAGGTAATTTTTTAAGATTTGACCACATTGTGTAGACTACTTTAACTTCAGCTAATTTACATCCTTGAATACTGTTTGCTTTAACCAATTGGCATGCGTCTTCCAACAATTGTTTAGGTATATCATCAATTGTTTGGCCCTGTGAAAAAACATAAATAACATAAATAAATGTATAGATAAATAAATAAATCATTCAAAATTAATTTAAAGCATCATTAATTTAACAATAAACAATACCTCTTTTAACCTTAGATACACATGTGCTGATGAGAGGCTATCCACGTGAAACCACACATCTTCAGGTAACATATTTTCAATAAGTTCATCATCTGAAAGAAAAATAAATATTAAATTCTAAAATAAATACACTTTTATTTTTTTTTCTTATTAAATAATAATTAAAGTTAAATATATTTATTTACATAACTACATAATTTATAACCTTCTTTTAATTTTAAATTGTATAATACTTATCTACATTTATAGCGGAAAAATACAAATATTGGTGTTTGCAGTTAATTATCACATTAAAGGGTATATGCAAAATTGGTGTTAAAAAATAAATTAAAAATGATACAAGGTAGGTAAATTGATACTTTTATCTAGAACTATTCTATACCATACATTTCTTAAATTGGTAAAATAATTGAAAAGATTATATAGCACCATGTGCTTGAATTGAGGAGGGACACAGTCTCAATTCTTAAATATATATATATATATATATGCAAGTTCCTTCTAATTTTATTCTAATTAATACAACATTTAAATATCCTGGTTCGCACACTTTTTTTTAACACTTTTGCATCCTCTTTCTAGATTTTCCCCAATTCAAGTACTGTAAGTTGGCTATGCCTTTAAAAGTAAAAAAAAAATAATAACAAAGTTGTTTAATAATTGTCGATTATTGTTAACTATAATTATATTACTCTACATAGCTTGATATTAAAATAATAGTTTAAAAACTAAAGTAATTAACATAATTGTTTTCTAGTTATTTTGGTATAAATTATATTAATATTAAATATTAAATCATTATGTTGGATAAATTGTTCCAATTCACAGTCTTGTTATTTATCGCCCCACCATCCAGTGTATACAATTTGTCACCCAGCCTTCAGGTGACCTAATTTCAGCAGTCTTCACCTAATCTTAAATTTCGATATTCATGATTGTTATATCACTATATTTCTATGATATCTTACTTTTACTTTTAAAATAATGTAATAAGAATATATTAATAGTGGAAAAAATGTATGTTGATAAAACTATAAAAGAAAACATTTTTGTACACACATTTAATTATTTATTCATATTTCACGCATTATTAGATTAGCAACTATGATAAAATTATGATTATGGTGCTTGAAGTTCTGAACCTACAGTTATGAGTTATGACAATGTACATGGGGAGTACCTATACACAACTATCAAAAGATATGATAACAAAAAACTGTTTTGCATTTTTATAACCGCAAACTAGGAAGACTGTGAACTGAGAAGACTGCTTTCAAACCTCTGAATATATAACTCATATCTTAATTTAAACTATTGAATCTTAAATAAATTTACATAACGTATATTATACATATAATTAAATTAATAAATTAAAGCAACAACTTATGTTTTGTATAAATTCAACAATATCCATTTGTTTTTTCAAAATGTAATACTCAACACAGGTTTGTGGTCATAGGTCATTTTTTCAAACAAATAGATATCTGACTATTGTGTGAATTTATTAACTATCCCCTTTTACTTATTTGACTCGTGTTGAAACAAATGAATGTTCATTTTAAAAATTCAACTTGAATGTGATCAAACTACAAAGTAGCTCTGGACTTACTTTCATAGCTGTCTACACCTCTCAGGAGCGTTACAGGTGGATCAACAGCTGAAAAAATAAAGACTCATTAAAACATTACAAAAGTCTAACGCTGTCGAGCTGAATCGCACTCGTCGACGGGGCGTTGTATTTATATAAGTCTAAAAACGCACCTGTACTCGTGTACTGTAATACCATCGTAGGCGCTGCGCTGATCGAAGTGTAAAAGAATTGGCGGTGAGACCTAAAGCAAAACTAACGAAAAACGCGATTCGTTTTCCCAACAGATATGCTACAGGTTTCACGGTCGGAATCACGTGAATGGTGTGCGGCAACCGGGTTGACGGCCGAAACTCTAGAGGTCGACGATTAAACGTCTGTTGATCACAAATCGCCGAGAATCGTATTTGGAATGACACGCGGTCGCTAACAGTCGTAAGTCGTAAGTTGTCAAAATATTACGTCGCCGACAAAAACGTGCGCACGGTGTATCGCGTCCTACCAGCGGTTATCCGTTATCAATGCATATCGGTTATCTAATAACCACAGATATATATAATAACTAGATACCCGACTTCTTATTTTATGTTCATGCCCGACTTCTTCTTATCAATGACGCTGGCAGCCATTTGCAACTTCGGCAATGTATACCGCAGACATATATATCTGTGATGTTTACTAATCATTAGAAAGGTAATATGATAACAAACAACAACATTCCATATCAAACAAGCCCGTAGTCAATCAAGACGATTAGAATTTATAAACATTGCCAATGTCTCAAATGGCGTCGAGCTTCATAATTTAATAATGTCGTATAATATATATCTGTGACTACAACCATAGAATAACTGCTGTACGTTTTCTGTTGTGCGTACGTTGGGTAGCCCGGATGCAATTTATCCCGGCACCACCGTCGTAAATATTGTAATCGAAGGCGTCAAAATCCGATAGAATGTGAATTTCGAAAATAAAAAAATAAATCACAAAAAACGCATAAGAGGATGCCACACGCCCCACACCCACATGTATTGACACTTGACGGACAACGTACGACATGATAACATTGTTTGTGCTTTCACATGTATTATTTATGATATTTCAATTTTTTAAATGTAATATTTTACATCATTCGGATGACGGATATGCTACTAGATAATATTTTAATACAGACTTTAAACCATTACATTGGCAATGATGTACAAATTTTTAATTTTATAACATATCTACACCTTTATGACTGGATATTTATGCTACTTTTAACTTTTGTTTCATAAATACAAATTTAGATGATTTAATTTAATATTAAGCAGATGAATTTGATTGACTGGAATTTTATGCAATGCTTTGGACATTTGGGACACATCTTAATTTTCATTCAATAATCAATAATTAATGCTTATTATTTAATGCAATAATAAATTAATACAATATTTAAACTTTTTTTATTTTAATTTATTTAAAAAGGTTGCCAAGCGAGTACTGCTCTGCTATACAGTAGGTGTTGAGTATGTCATTGTAATGGATGCTTTATTTGAATTCAATGATAAGCCATTGCATACGAAAAACGATTCTGAGCAGAGACGTTATGTCATCCTAGCATACCTGTCGAAAAATCAAATTAAATAATTAAAAAAAAAATTTCAATTTTTTTTTAAATCTTAGATTTGGAAATTTAATACTAGACATCCTATAACTTCGTCTATGTTTATCAACAAAAAAATCTCTACCAGAAAGTCAAATTAAATTGTTATGATCGTTTGAAGTTCATATTTTTACAACATTGTATATTCACTCGATTTCTCTTATAGGTAGTAGGGATTTTAACCTTTAAACCTTTTAACCTTATTATTTTGTTATTTTTTTGTAATTCTATAACGAATAACTGGAGATGTATGAAAATTTGACTGAATGTTTAAATTCACATTTTCTATACACCAAAACGTTTTGAGTTGTTTACAGACAATTTCAAATTTAAATTTTTTTCTTTAAATATCAATAAAATTTTATTTGTTGGGCCAAAAAGAGTGAAATTTTAATACGAGGCTCCTGATATATTGTTAAAATAGTAGGTTAAAAATATTAAAAAAGTTGGGCAAGTGGGTGTCACTTTGCTTTACAGTAGATTACAAGCGGGTCACTAACCACTGTAATGGATGGTGTTAAATTTGAATACAATGATATACAATTCAATAATGATATACAATTCTCAGTGAAAACGGTCGGTCAGCCTATGATATCACTAAGTATTTTTGATGATATTATTGCGAATAAAGTAACTTATATAAGATGTATAACCTATTTATGTGGAACCTTGTTTTAAATTTTTAATCCTTAGCTATAAAAGTTGAACATTTTATACATTTTTATTTACAAAATAATTATTACATTTTAAATTTTGTCAAAATTTTGAACTTTAAATGCTTATAAAAAAACATTGTGACTAAGGATTTTTAATATTTTTCAAATCTCATTGTAACAATATAGTAGGAGCCTTGCAATACATTTTCGAGGATTTTCAAAATATTTTGAAAATTTTATCATGCATAGAAAATGCTGATATAAACATTCCGTCAAATTTGTATGTATCTACAGTCATTTGTTTTAAAGTTGCACAAAAACAAAAATCGAATTTGTCAAAATTTTCATTTTTCATTTTTATAAATAAGAAAAATATATTTATTTTGAGAGTAGGTATTTATTATTTAAAGAAATATAATTGAATTTTTTTTGAGAACATTTGCCAAGGTATTTATTTATTTTATTTTATATATTTATACCTGGCAATTATGTTTAGTGTAGTAAAATATTTGTACTGTTATGTATATTTTAGTAAAATATTTGTATTTATGAAAATGTTGCATTAAAAAAATGCAAATTATTAAGGCATATTTGTACTTTTTTAAGTGCATATTTTGTAGGTACTTTATACGTGAATTAAGTTCTGAGCCCAAATATTAATATAATATTATTATGTTTAATTATATTAGATTATTTTTGTTGTTTTCTGTTGTAACGTTTTGTAAAGTCCTGAATTATTATAATTTTAAATTTGAATCATTATTGTGAACGTAAAATTTGCTATGGTGCGCATGGGTCAGAAAGAGAAAACAAATAGTGGGGTCACATCCTCTCAACATAAAAATAAAGATTTGAACATCAAATAAACGTGGCAACAAATATTGTGATAAAGATTATTTATATAAACATGTATTACTGTTAAGTATAATTGAACCCAACTATAGTAAATAATTTTTAAAAGGATTTATGAGAATAATTACTACAATTTTTATAGAAGCATGAATCATCAAATTTAATTAAACAAATATTAATAATAAGAATATTGGTATTTCAAGAAATATGTGAAAAAGGCTTGTTTATTGTCCTATAACATTGATTGTCTTAGTAAGTTACTAATAGTAACACACGCTAAGATATTGTAACTCAGTCGGAAGAAGCATAATATAACCTTTAGTTGACATAGAACTATAGATTTAATTATATAAATTATACTTGTTATTATTAATTTGTTTAGAACTTTCAAAAACAAAATCAATTAAAATATTGCTTTATTTAATTTACTATAGCGTACTATAATAATAATAATAATAATATATATATTTTAACTTTTTTTACATTAAAACTAAGGTACCTAATATACAATAATAGTTATTGCATTTTAAAATTATATTTTAAAGAATTAGATTAGGAATTTAATAATAAGAATTTTGTATAATGTAGTTTTAGCTTAAGAAGACGTGGTACCGGCATATGTTGTCTCCGTTTTACTCACAGCATTTTCTTTTGGCAGTTTCCATAGTCTCAGTTTTGATATTATAGTGAATTTACCTATTATCAAACTTTTAGGTAAGAAAATTATCCTAGTTTTCTGGTTTGGTTTTTACAGTATTTTAATTTTTAAGTAAGTTATGAGTAATACTGAACTTAGTAATATTTATGTCTACAAGCGTATAATTAATGAGTATAATCATTGAGTGTATATTGTATAAATGTAAAATATACATTCAATGGTATAATATTAATATTTGAAAATGCTCATAATTCACTTAAAAATAAAATATTGTAAAAAACCAACAAGAGAAGGATAATATTCTTGTATAATAGTTTGATAATGGGCCAATTCACTCTAATATCAAAACTGACAGCACACTATTGAAACTGGCGAAGAAAAATTTGCCATGTTGTTTGTGTGTAAGCCGGAGTCAACACAGCGGGGCCACGTCCTCTTAATATCTTATAATTAATTGTCTGTACAGTAATAATAAATAAGATAATGTTGTTTATACAATTTAAAATTAGATACCTAAATAAATTAAATATGTTTATGGATGTATTTGACTTACATTAAAAAAATTCTTACTATAATATTAAATAAGCATTGATACTAAATGTTAATATTACATATTGTAAGCTTATTTTGAAAATATTTAAATATTTGCTAAATAGCTAGAATTGCTTAAGTACAATTGTAATGTTTCAAAGTAATATCAATAAATGCATTGGCATTAGTTTAATTCATATATTTAAAAATATAAATATTTGTTTGAGGTAATACTAAATTTGTTAAATTATATAACTCAAATATCATTAATATATCACTGAAAAGGGGTATTTAGATACATTTATGAGGATTACAAATACCTAAAAATGTTCTGAGCATTGCTGTTTTGCTGTTGGACAAAGCGTTTTTTTTTTTTTATTCTTAATTATAGAATTTTTATAGAATTTTAAAAATATAATTATTTTTGTAGATATAAATCAAAAACACAATAAAACCTCAATTCATTTAACTTAAAGTGAATAGTTGCAGTATCCATAAATCTATGATAAAAACATAATAAATACAATTAAATGAATATATACAAAACCTCGTTTAAAAATAATTGAGCAAATTTAAAATAAACTAACCACATTTTTATTTAGTACCATAATGAAAGTATTATTTATTAAATATGCTAATTGATAAAAATGTAATTAATTATAATAGTAATCTTCAATCAGATTCAAGTAAATTATATTTTCGATGCATTTCTGCTACAGTTACTCCTTCTAAAATAGCTAGTCTTCCCAAAACTTCTTGAGTAGCATCTTTAATATCATTGTATTGATGTAATGCATTCATAATTTCATCTTTTTCTTTTTTTTTCATTTTCAGTTTTTCCAATTCTATATCTATTGATTTATCCAGTTCATGTAAGTCCTTCTATATTAAAAATAAATTTTTATCAGTCAGTTATGTTATATATTTTTTATTTTATTGAATAATTTAATTATAATGAATCTAAAATAGAATCGCAAAAATATACTTTTTAAAATCAAAAAATATTTTTTTATCAATTAGTGAGAATTATAATAAATAAACAACAGTAGCCTAACAGGGAGGGAGGTTGGAGGTTGTGACTACGTTAAAAAATATACCAAATGTCAAATTCCATCCACAATTTGCAGTTGTCCATCTGGCTAGGTACACCTGCGCAGTTAGGTTACACAACTAGTCTATAAATAAAAGTTGAACAATTTTATTTGTAACTTTAAAGGTTTTACTCTTAAACCTAACTTAACCTTACTCCCTCCTCACTGAAAATGAATCCGGGTTGCGCCATTGAACAACAATTTTTAAATAATAAAACTTGTATGTTTACATGAAAAATAATATTAGTAAAAAGTAACTAAAGCATGTATCTAGATACAGTGAATAGTAAACAGCATGTCCGCCACCACATTATGTCCAAACCCGAACTATGTCTAGACTAGTAGTTGTGCCTGAACACTGCATGAAGAATGTAAGTACCCTAAGTAAATTGTTTTTGTATAAGAAATGAGTGTTGGGAAAAAAAAGTAGAATGCAAAAAATTCATGTAGGTTTCATTCTTTTATTTTAAACCCATTTCAACAACAACAAAAAAACAAAACCGTCTCGGCGAAAAAGCCGACGACATGACTGTGCAT
>WHPZ01587602.1:0-16483 GCA_016617965.1 Macrosiphum rosae | reverse complement strand
TTTATGATTACAAAAGAATATACTGTCGAATATATTATTTAATAAAATAATGATAAATATCTGTAGCTCGAAGAGCATTGATGTACTAAAAGAAAATATTGTAAAATCGTTGATTTAATATTTGAAGTTTATTTACGTGAGAATAAAAACACCTAATTACATATAAATTGAATCTGTTGTGTTTTGCATTCTTACAAACTTCTTTAACCAACAAATACAATTTTATTGATATTTATAGAATAAAAAACTAAAAAAAAGGAAACTGAAAATGTCCCTAAACAGCTCAAATAAGTCAAAATATTTTTAAAAAAAGGCATGGTGTATAGAAATCAATAGTCAGTAAAAATTGTATGTATCTACGGTCATTTGTTTTAGAGTTACACCAAAAACCAAAATCGATTTTCTCGAAAATAGATTTTGCGTAAAAATTCCCGTTTTTCCTTAATTTTTTTTTGTTTTTCATGTTTCTTTTGAAAACTACTATAATTTTTTACTTCTCAAAGTACAAACTAGATTCACTTTCCTATCAGAAAAGATACTGTTGAAGAAAATCCAAGCACTTTTACTGTCCTAGAAGGTGATGACAGACACAAAAAAAAAAAATAAAAAATAAAAAAACACACATCATTGTAAAATCAATACATTCATCTTGCCACTCAGAATCTAAAATGTTTTATGGGAATCGGGAGAGGAAATTAATAAAATTCCGCCCCCTTTTCGGTCATACATATACAACAAATTTGTTTTTCAACATCCTTAATTTTTCAATTCGATTTGCGTAAAATTAATATTAATTACACCCTTAATTTTTTTCCGATTGTTTTGTAAGGTACTTTGAGATTTTAACTTTTTACCTAGCAGATTACCTACTAGATCTGTTTTTCTTTTAGAAACCTAAAAGTTGATGATTGACTCCCTTTTTCTTCTATAAAAAGTGTTGTCAGACCCATAAAGAAACATAATATTATGTTATTATAGGTTCATATCGCATTGTAATGTGAAGCATTAATTCGGTATCAAAAATAAAATTGAAAACGTTTAAAATATACAATCATATTATTAATACTTACTGTTTTTATGATATAAAACATTTTCTTGCAAGAATGAGCGAATTTATGAACTTTTTCAAAATGCAATTTCATTATTTGCACGGAAGTATTTAAACGTTTAAATCGATGTTTTTAGAAAATGTCAAAAAAAAAGTTTGTTTTACTGTATAAAAATTATTATTTTGTGTATGCAAACATGAAACAGGCTAATAACGATTTTATCATAATAATAAAGAAAAAACTTAGATTTTATTATTATTTATATGTTTATAATATATGATAGTTCTTTTATGGTTAGTTTCACAAAAGTGTACCGAACTTTGATAAAAATACAATTTATAATTTATTTATTCTCATAAGTCATAATTCTTTAAAAGTCAAAGACACGAACTAAAATGTTGTTCTAAAAATAATCATATCATAATATATAAAATAAAAATTATGTTTCATTAGCAATCTACAAATAATGGCCGTACATGTTTTCGCCCAAAATCGACCTTTTGGTTTTTGCCCAAATTACCTTTTTTACCCAAACACAAAAAAGAGTGATTTGGTTTTCGTCCAAAGAAATATTATTTGTAGTAAACGAAAAGGGAGACGGTAAACTGCGGCAAAATTAACCTTTTTCTAAAAGTTGATATGTAAACTGCGGCAAATAAAAATTTTACATTATACAAACTGCGACAAAACAGATAAGATACATTATACAAACTGCGGCAATTTGTTTTATGTACCTTCTATGTGTACTACCTTTATACATATCGATACGATAACCTATATATTATACGTTTATCGTTTAATTAGGTATAATACGTATTATGACAGCTATAATGCGTATTTTATCCGTGGCTTAACTTCATGATCGATAATGTTTGTAGTTTGTACCCTATCTTGTAACATGAACATAAACCTATAATATTATACTCAATAGAACTTCTAGACACTCATAGAGTATTAGGCGAAAAATAAAGGAAAAATCAATTTTAAAATTGAAAAATATTATTATTATTAAAAATTATTTTAAGATATCGTAATGTACGTATCATCAAAAACCAATTATTATTACTAAAAATTATTAAGATCGTTTAGTGATCGTAAAATCAAAAAAACATTTTTTTGTAATAAAATAATAATTCAATAGGTAGGTACCCAATTAACATTTTGTCGTTTATTCTTAAAACATACTTTTTTCAAAAAATATTATAATCAAAATATTATTGTATTTAATTATGATAATAATTGTAATATACAGGTTAATTCACTTGAGCCAGCTTATATTGCCACCAAAAGACTTCAAAAAAAGGATTTAACATTGGGTGATTTTTTTGGTATTTGGCATCAAACAAAAAGTAAAATAAATGCATCATTATCCAATTCTATTGTGGAGTCAATGAATACACGGCAGGAACAATTAATGGACAATAGTATATTTGTTGCAGGTGAAGTAATTAGTAATTACCTATTATTTGTTTGAGATAGGACTTCGGTCATTGATTTATAATTTTATTTTGAATACTTAATTTTGTTTACAGCTATTTATTTAGATCCTCGCTTTATGTGTACTTTAACTGCTGAAAAAAAAAAACAAAAAGCAATTGATCATCTTATTCAAACTTGGACTTTGAAAGAATCAATATCTGGTGTTAGTAAATATTAAAGTCTTATAACTAAAGAACAAATTGATATGCTCTAAGATCCATTGCATATTATGTGAAAATGTACCATAAAAATTTAAAACCATGTTAAATCCGCTCCCTAGGTACAGTGCTGTAAAGAATACTTTTAAAAAGTTTTTCAAATACTACTCGGATACTTTTACTATTTAAAGTAGGTTTGTAATTTTTAACGAGTAGGTTTATAATCATTTTTATTTTATTTATTTATTATGTTTATTACATTTTAAAAACATTATGTTTTCAAAATGTTCATATTATATTGTTATTGAATATCTATTGAGAAAACCTGGTTTTTACAAACACAGTATTTAATACAAAAAAAGTATTGAAAATTCTTCATGATCAAAGTATTCAAAAATTTATTCAATACTAAAAAAAACAATTGGATTTCGGAATACTTTTACTCAAATACTTTACAGCACTGCCTAAGTATTATATTAGTACCTACAAATAGTCGATATTTTATAAATTCCTTTATTATTATCTAATATCTATACATATTTGTAATTGGATTTTGGATTAAAGTCGTCGTTTACACTATAACTTTGGTTATATTTTTATATTTTAGAATCAGAATTTATCTATGGATTTAACTGGATCTAATGATAATGATAATATTGAAGAAATTGATGAGCAAATAAATAATAGTGAAGATTTTTTTGAGGAATTTCTCGCTAGTTGTTCTCATACGTCTTCACAGAATCAAACACTGATTGAATCACAGAATTCAATATCTTCAATACAACTTGAAGATTTTGGTAAATTAGAAAGAATATCTTATAAAGCAGATGCGGGCTGTTACTGGAAATAAAATAAAATTGCAAAGCCAGAATTATATGATCTGGCACAAATACTCATAGCAGTACCAGCAACACAAGGAAGATTATTAATTCTATTGGCAATATTACTAAAAATTAATATTTTTTTTTATAAAATCAATGATTTAATATTTTAATTTAACCCTTCAAATGTTTTGATTAAGGATTAAGATAAATTGGTTATAATTTATTTAACTAAGAACAAATTTTAGTTTTAGTTATTTATATTTATTATTTTATAACAATCTCTTTATGACTTAAGTATTTTTTTTTTGTTTTAGGTAAGTGTTGAACGTAGCTTTTCTGGGCTTAAGTTCATATTGTCCGACTTAAGAAGTTCAATCTCAAGTGATATATTAGAAGATATATTAATTATAAGAGTAAACTATCAATAAACTATAAAATTAAAATTATTATTTTTTAAATGTATATTTGAATACATTACCTACATATTGGTGTTAGTATTTATTCCATTATTTGTGTATATAGTAATAGGAATACTATATTATATTATAGTCTATACTCAATATTTCTATAATTTATCAGGCAATTGTAGTAAGGTATAAATACATTTCAGGTAATATATGTCAAACTAATCAGTGCAAATGTGTAAAATATAAATTACTGTCTAATTTTAAATGATATTTACATATGAAATGTTTTAAAAATGACTATATAATTCTAACACCTATAAAACTATAAATAAATAATAATGATTGATGATTAATTAGGTATAATACATTTAAAACAATAATAATTAATGGTTTTATTTTTGCTATTATAGGTAATATAATGTGTAATCTTTTTATATAATTCCTAGGTAATTTATTAAATTAAATAATACTATATTATAGGTACCAACGTAATTATATAAAATACCTAGGTGTTTACTGTTTGGTATATAGAATACCATTTATATCAATATTGAATATTAATAAAATAATAAATTATAATTTTCTGGTAAAGATGTTGAAAAAAATTAAGTAGTAAATTACTTACTGGATTGTTGGAAAATTTTGGGTAAAATAACGTTTTTATTCTAAATAACGATAAACGCAAAACTTGGATAACGTTTTAATTCTGAATAATGATAAACTCAAAAATTGTGTAACGTTTTAATTGTAAATAACGTGAAACGGAATTTTTTTTTCAAATGCAAGCCCTGATTATAAGACATAGGTAATATTACTCTATACATTATATTATAAATAATTATAGTTATTATAATATTAGTTAAATTATTATAGTTATAAATAATAAAAACTCAAAAGGATAATAAAAGTTAATTAATTAATAGTTAATAACTTACTAATAATTAGTTGATATTAACTAATTTATAGATACGTATTCCGTAGTTATGTAATAATCCATGGTATCTTGCGTATTTTGATAAAAATGCAAAATGATGAAGCGTCCTTTGTGTTCCCCTTAAAAATAATGGTAAATGGTAAATAATTATTGCATAATAATATTGAATTTAATAATATAATATTATTTATTATTTTGTATGAATTTCTTTTTTTTTAAGCAAAATATAAAATATAAAAAATTGTTTTTATTTTCATAAATATAATAGATTATAAATGTATATGTTTAATCAACTGAACTACTTACTTGAAACCATAAAAATTAAAAAAAAAAATAAGTAGTTATAAAGTAAAATATAATTAAATATTAATAAAAATGTTTGAAAATTCAAAACATAAAAATGATGCGTTTTGTAAAAAACATTTGAATTCTGATTCTTTTGTTATTTCATAACTTATATTTTTTAGCCTTTGTTCATATTATTTATTTATTTATTTTTTTTTTGTTAAAATGTGCCAGTTTGAATATTTAACAGTTTAATAATTGTTTGTGAATTTGATTCAAGTAATTCAGTTGGTCAAAAATATACATCTATAATTTATTATATGTATGACAATATTTGAAAATATTAGACAATAGGCATAAATTAATTTCATATTAAATAATAAACTTTAAAATAATGGGGGGAAAATTTCCTCCCCCCCAACTCAAGCACTACTCATCATGGTCTGATAAATTATTGATTAAATTATATCAAATTATAACTTTAAATAATTAACTATTTAGTAGGTAAGTCTTTACCACACAACGATTATAGGATTTAGGACTACAAATTTCTAACTTAAATTTCACAAAAACAAAAAGTAAAAATGTTATAAAAAATAATATATTAAACTATTATTAAAATGTGGCCCCCACCACCAATATATGCTATAAAAGCCAGCCGTGGGAACAGTGGACTTGGATACTTGTACAAGTGCTCAAGTATTGGCCTACTTGCCAAGTACACCAGTCGTGTGAACATCCTAATGTACAATTATTGGCGTATTTGACAAGTACACCAGTCGTGGGAATCCGGCTTCATATTATTATCAAACCGAACAATAATAATAATAATACTAGCTGATCCCGTAACTCTATATGACTCGAACTTTGTTCAATTCATTATTTAATATTTTGATTCGCAGCAGTACATTATCAAGTAGGCTTGTACGTAAGTGTATATTTAACTCTAAAGTATCAAAGTTTTACCAAGTTTGTCGTTTTTACTTAATTCCACCTACGGTTGATTAATGTAATCAATTTATACAAAATCTTATCCTAACCTAACCCTACTAAAATCTGATGAATAAAAAAATACAAATTTAACCCTTTGTAAATTAAACTATCTTCTTCCCAGAGGTCTAATCTACCCACAAACATTAGTTTATATATATCTAACTATATAAATACACAGAATATAACTATACAGACTAAACTCTGGAACTACTTATCAGATCGTCTTGTATATATTATATATATTATGTAATATGTATATTGACAAAAGATAATAATACAAATCAACAAACATGCCCGATCAACCAATATAGCAGCCAATATATTATACACCGGTGGATTTTCCTAAAATTTTCTTTCATATAAACCTTCTCCGTGAAATACTCTTACGTTTAAAAATAAATCAAGAAGATCCGATAAGTACTTCCAGAGTCTAGCCTGTGCAGAGATGTTCATTCCACATTTTTATAGTTATTCCATTTTAAATGTATATTAATAATAATTTATAATATTCAGCTTTCTCTGCTGTACGCGAGATGACGAAATCGAAAATAGTTTGGTTTTTATTCAACGACGACGATGACGATAACAATGCCACAGAATAAAATATAATAAATGTACATCGCAGCCGCCGACGAAGACAATGCTACAGTACTGCAGTAGATGTTGAAGTGGTGGGGGTCATAACGGCGGCAGCCGGCGCGGCGTCGTCAACGAATGCCGGCTATGTACATAACAACAATACGGCAAACTTTAATACTTCTAATAACCATTTAAATAATTAATTTGTTGGACTTTTCTCTTTTGATGGCTCATCTGCACACCGAGTACTTGCGTTAGAAAAAGAAATCATGAAAATCGGTCCAGTAGAACTTCAGATATAACTGTCATAAGAAATCGCCTCACGTTTTAATAGGTAATATAAATATATGWTGGTCTGTGGGTTSATCKGATYCATCGGGTTGGTAAAAACGCTACTAAAACGTACGAACTAAAACGTACAACAAAGGTGCCGGAGGTACCAGGGAATCATGTTCTAATCGTTACTTTTCTTCAGTTTCGGCGGCGGCGGCTCGGCGGCTCGGCGGCTGTTCCGACGACGCGCGGCAGCAGTAACTACTCGCTCAACGGCAATCACGATCATAGCATACGTTCCTGTAACATTATGGAAAATATCGTCGCCTGCATAATTATTCTAACCGTACAATAAACGCTTCGTTTTTAGCAAATATATCATCCAAATAACTCTCATTAGATCACCTTAGGTGCGGTACAAAGTGAATAATTTAATTTGTATACCAATATTAAAAATCAAGGAAATAACTGAGGGCATATAAATTTGCCATATAAATAAATGCAAATATAATTCTGATTAACTGCTACCAATTAACTTATGATTAGTGTTTAATCAATGTTACTAAATACTAAAGTGTGCGTAAAACTTTGATTTGACTAGATGATCAAAAAACTAGGATAACTAACATATCCATACACTTTTGTAATCACTTATCATCTCTAGACTCTAGTAAGTTATTAGTAATTTATAACAATATTATAAAATAATTTTATTATGCTGTAATTATAGATGTAATTAATTTATAGAGGTAATTGATTTGAATTAGAATTTAACTGTTTAACTTAACTTTAACTGTTTATGAATTACGATGAAAAACTATTTAGAGCGAAGAATGAAGACAATATTATGTTGACAAAATAATTTGCGATTTTTACGAATTCCGTCCTGATTATAAAAATAATTACGGACATTTTTAAAAGTACCAACTAGAAACAATTGGTTACTTGAAACCACCTTTAAAATCGAATCTTTCTACTAGAAAAAATGTCTTCAGATGTTCAGACACAAAAAAATAAAATATATTAGAGTACATAATATGAACATTATCCTATTGGAACAATATAGTAATATAGTTTATTGTACAATATTATTAATATTATGTAATATGTTACTATCTTAAAGTTCGATTTTTTTTTTTTGGTAATTTTTAAAATAAATATTTTCCCAATCCACCACATTGCCACAACCAACAATGAAAATATTGTATTAAAGGTATTTAATAAGAATTAAACGCAGGTGAGTGTGTGATAATTTAAAAATTCGTAACGATTGATATTAAAAAAGCAGGTAAGTGTGTGATGTGACTCTGCTGTACAGTAGGTTGCAAATGGATGACTGTAGGGATGGCAGAGTCGGACTGGCCCGGACAGCTAGTCCGCAATTTCGGACGGGGCCCTGGCTTAATTATGGTAATTGGGGCCCCCTGATTTTGTACCTATTAATTTTATTATTATTTGTTTGGACTTTTAGAGTAAATAAAAATACGAAATAAACATTTTTTTTTTCAAATCAGGAAACGTATTTTTGCTTACAATCTTGAGACGTTCTCATAAAAAATTAAAATAATGACATTATCATTCATTATCATTCTACGAATTTAATAGCTATCTAGTGTCTATATACAAATATGTATCATTGATTTTAAATAGTGTAAAATTGTTGTGACTATTAAGAGGATGTCAGTACACTTTTTGTTTTCTCTCTCTGGCCCACGAGCAACATAGACAAAACGCAAAATCATTTTTTCTTTGTTTTTAAGTTATCTTAGAAATAAATCACCCATAACAAAAAAGATAGAGAATAATATTTTTGAACGAATGACATATAGATGTTGTATTTTATTGTTTTTTTACTTTGTATTCGATTTTCAAAATAAACAAAAAAATGTTGTAAATTTAAATTATGTTTAAATCAGTTTGAGACAATATTTAGACAGATCGCTATGTCATTCCAACAAAAATATTATTCTCTATCTTTTTTGTAATAGGTGATTTTACTCTAAGATTACTTAAAAACATAGAAAAAATGATTCTGCATAATGCGTTTTGTCTATGTTGTGTGTGGGCCAGGGAGAGAAAACAAATAGTGCGCTGAAATCCTTTTAAATAATATTATATTATAATATTTATACGGGCGTATGGGTATGACTTGGTATTATTTCGCATTATAACTGATTTTAATTGAATCATTATATTTTGGATAAGTAGTCGTGCACAATTTGACAAAATTTGAATCGGGGTTTTTCTTTATAATGTTTGATGTCACAGAACGTAATATAGACATACAGCCTGCAGTATAGGGGCTACGATAAAAACTATGATAATAAAAACAATCCGATGGGTTTCTTGTCGTCAATTTACTAAGGACCTGCAGAAAATGTCTTAGCATTTGAGAATATGCTCAATATAACTTCTATATTGAAAATATAGTAAAACCAGTTATTATATCGAGTGATTGAATTTCAGTTATGTACGTATTTAGTTATTTGTGCCTATACGGCTGTATGATAAAATATATGAAAGATGGCAATTGTATTGAAAAAAAAATGTTCTATGTGACTTCGTACATGAAAATTGGATTTCGAGCAAAGAGAGTTTTTTTTCGGGCTGTTCAAAACATTTGCCATTTGAATGTTTGGGGCCCTTTTTTCCAAATCGTAGACTGGGCCTTTTCGAGCCAGTCCGACACAGTCCGACACCGATGGATGGTGTTAAATTTGAAATTCAATGATATAATATTATTGTATACGATAAACGATTTCGAGCGGAGACGGTTTGTCGGCATAAAATATTTTGTATTGTGTTTATATTGTAGTTATTAATACGGTATAGCCGGTTAAGTTGAATTATTATTTGTTTATTATTATATTAATTGTATATAATAATAATATACTTTAGAAGTTGCAAGTACACACAAATAATATTTTATAAATATAACACAAAACTAAATAATCGTTCCAACTAACGTACATTTCACCAAATGTCGTCCAAATTTTAAACATAAAATAATTATAAAAAAAAAAACCGGTTGAGTGTATGTCTCTCTGCTGTACAGTAGGTAACAAGTGGGTCAATGTATAATGGATTGTATTAAACTTGAATTCAATGATATAATATCATTTTAAAAGAAAAAGTATTTGGGCGGAGACTGTTTATTATTATTTATTATAGCCTGTAAGTTGAATTAATATTATAATATTATTATTTTTTATTCGTTTCTATGGTGATAAGCCAATTTTTAGAAATAAACATCCAATTTTTATAACGGTTTTTCGAAATTTGTTAGTGGTTTTTCCCTTGGCATTAAATAACTAGTGAGAAAATCGAAAAATGACCTCTTTAAAGTACCATCTTGATCCAATTTTAAAAGATAAGATACTATATGTTGAAATCAAAACACTCCTTCCGGTAAAAATTTTGCATTCAGAAAAAAAAAAAAATTTTAATAAATAAACACCATTGTAAAACCGGTAGCTTCCAGTCTCTGCTCAGAATCTAAAATAACTACAATTAAAATGGAACTGTCATTATTACAATTAGTAAAATACATATTGTTATAATAACTAAATAAATTTATAAATACTTTTTAATATGTTAATTGAGAAAATTAACTAATATAAAAATAATATATACATGAAAGTTTAAGAATAATAATGGAATAATTATAACTTATATAATTTATAGGTATAAATAGTTCTATAAACAAACTGATGTATATTAATAATTCATTTGAAATTCTATATTTTGCCCCAGATTATGTAATGATAATTTTTTTGGTAAAAAGTGGTGTTCGTGTGACACACGCACTATTAGATATTTTCCACTTCTATGAAAATGTATGAATCAACAATCAAAATTAATAAATACCTACTAATTAATATGTATTAATAAGTAACCATTGATCTATACTAATATTGAGTACCTAATATATAAATAAGAAAACATTTTTGTTTGTTGGGGTGATCTCTAGAACTTATTAACCGATTTTAAAAATTAGTTTACTATTAGAAAGCAATACTTATCTCGATAAGTGACCCTTAATTTTAGATTCTGAGGGGAGCGATAAGTGTATTGATTTTACAATGATGTGTTGTTTTTTTGAATTTTTAAATTTTAAATTCTGTAATCAACATATAGGAAAGTAGAGTGCTTAGATTTTCTTCAACAGTAACTTTTCTGATAGGAAAGTGAATCTAGTTGGTACTTTGGTTCAAAAGTAAAAATTTCCCAGTAGTTTTCAAAAACGGTTTTGGTTTTGGTTTTGGTTTTTGGTGTAACTCTAAAAGAAATGACCGTAGATACATAAAACTTTTACTGAATGTTCATATTATCATTTTTTATACACCATAACATTTTGAAAATATTTTGACTCGTTTCGAGTTGTTTACGGACATTTTCAATTTTCAAATTTTTTAGTTTTTTTTCCCAATAAATATCAATTAAATTGTATTTGTTTGGCCAAAATGCTTGAAAATTTAATACAGTGCTCCTGATGTATTGTTGCAATAGCTGTTGAAAAAAATTAAAAATACACACGCACAATTTTTTTTAAAAAGCATTTAAAGTTCAAATATTGACAAAATATGTAGAATTCACGAAAATGTGCAAATTATATTGAATTATTTTTCATAAAAATGTTTCTATTGAATTCTAAGATTTGAAAAAGTAATACAAGATTCATAATGAATTAAATGTCTGCAAGTAAATGAAAATAAATTTTCATGATCGGTTGAAGTTCATATTTTTACAAGATTGGATATTCACTCGATTTCTCATGTAGCGATTTTCTTATTTTACTGTAGTTAAAACCAATAAATTTAGGTACATGAATACTTCACCGAATGTCTATATTTTCATTTTCTATACACCATAACATTTTGAAAATATTTTGACTCTTTTTGAGTGGCTTACGGACATTTTCAGTTTTCAATATACTTATATTTTTACAATAATAGTTGAAAAATATTAAAAATACATATTCACAATTTTTTTTTATGAGCATATTAAGATCGAATTTTGACAAAATTTTTCAAATTTAAAATGTAATACTTATTTTGCGGTTAAAATTTGATAAAATGTTCAACTTTTGTATCTAAAAATTTAAAATTTAAATCATTTTTCCACGTAAATAGGTTATATTATATAGTAGGTACTATATAGTAGTGACGTAATTTAAAAATATTTTATGGGAATTGGAAGTGGAAATGAATATTTTAAAGCCACTGGCTACTGCCCCCTTTTCGGCCATACAACGAATTTGTTTTTCAATATAATGCATTAAAAAAACAGGTGAGTAGCTAACACTCAGCTGTATATTAGGTGTTTAGACTCTAGAGCAGTGGTGCACAACCTTTTTTGATCCATGACCCCCAAAATAATTTACTTTGATGATACGAGCCTCTCCCTACCAACTTTATTTAAGTGTATAATATATACTAATTTTTGGAGTCCCCTAGTAACATTTTGCGACCGCCTTAGGCTGTAGATCAGGGTTTTTCAATCTTTTTATATATACGTACCACCACCACAGTTGAATAATGTACCACTAGACCAAAAAAAGTTGCTTTTGCTTATCAAAAATTTATTTTACATATGTATGGAATTTTATTTTATTAGGAACTACAAATTTATGATAATATAATATAAGTATATAACCGTGTAAAGAATACAAATAAACTGAAATATTTAGAATTATTATTTATATTATTATTATGAATATCCAATAAACCAAAAAATGTTTAATGTAAATGACGATTCATTCTATTTTTTTTTTTATAAAGGAAAATTTTCTTAGCGCGTACCACCCAAGAGCTTTCCGCTTACCACAGGTTGAGAAACGCTGCTATAGACAGTCTCTGTAATGGATGTGCCAAATTTGGATTTAATGATATAAAATAATTGTATACGAAAAACGATTTTGAGCGAAGACCGTCTATCAGCCTATACAATATTATTATGTAATATTATATTATGCGACTGCAGAGTCGATGAAAAAAGTGCCTTTTAGAGCAAAAGACGAGACAAAACTGAAGGAATTTGATTTGATGGATTATAATTTTGAAAATAGATTATGATTCGTTAGCTGAAAGTTTACTAGGTTTGAAGGTTTGAATAGAAGCGATTTTTAATATTCCGAATATTGTAAATGTCATGATGAATTTTATAACTAAACAAGTGCGAGTCGAACTCGCCCATGAAGGGTTCCGTAACAGCAAGTAACATAAATAATAAGTAACTTTTATCGATGTTTTAATAATAGTGTACTCTTTTAAAATTAAGTTCGGCCCCACCACCTGGTCCAGTTTATCTAATATTATAATAATATTTCCCTCTCGGGTAAGCACAGTCGGAAACCTGCCCCCCGCAAGAATTATAATAATTATTTACTTTATGACGTATTAAAAAAAAACTACTTACTATAGATCTCGTTCAAACCAATTTTCAGTGGAAGTTTGCATGGTAATGCACATCATATATTTTTTTTGGCTTATCGTTCTCTTATTTTAGAAGTTATAGGGGGTGTCCACTGTCCACACATTTTACCACTTTGAAAGTGTCTCTCGCGCAAACTATTCAGTTAAAAAAAAATGATACCTATTAGAAACCTCAATATTATTTTTGAAGACCTATCCATAGATACCCCACACGTATGGGTTTGATGAAAAAAATTTTGAGTTTTAATTCTAAGTATGGGGAACCTCCAAAATTTATTTATTTTTCTATTTTTGTGTGAAAATCTTAATGCAGTTCATAGAATACATCTACTAACCAAATTTCAACAGTATAGTTCTTATAGTTTCGAAAAAAAGTGGCTGTGAATACAGACTGACAGACAGACAGACAGACATGACGAATCCAAGAGGGTTCTGTTTTTTGCAATTTGGCTACGGAACCCTAAAAATATCATATTTTATTTATAGATATCAAAGCTAAAAATAGATATTCAAAATCGCCTTTATAATAACCAGCTAGTAAACTATAGTCACTCAATAAAATTCAGTTTTAAATATTTCAATCCATCAAATCAAAGTCCTTCAGCTTCAGCCTTTTGAATCGAAAAAAGTTTATCTAATTTAATATAATTTTCAATGCCTGCGAGTACGAAATTTATTTGACAGCGAATATACTGTTTCTATAGGAAATGTTGACCGAAAACTATTACAGATTAGATGTATGTGCGACGTGCGTTTACCCTGAACAAACATACAAGGCACTATTACATAACATCATGTTAAATTGCCTATATTAATTTCCTTAAAACACGACCGACTGCAGCCCTTAAAATAATTCATTTTACTATTAGGCATTAGTATTACAGTAGGCTAAATTCATTTTTGACGAAATATTGTATTTGAAAATATCATTGTGTGTATAAAATATGTATATAGTAATATACTCTAAATAAAGTTTCAAGTACCCAAGAATAATATTTTAAATTACAACAAAAAAACTAAAATCGTTATTCTTTGTTTAAATAGTTAAGTAATTTCATCCGAATTTTAACTTAAAATATATGTAAAAAAGAAATGTGTGTATTTAGATTTTTTGGTTGTACTGTCAACTGTTTATGAGAATCCTCGTTCTAAATTTTCAATCCTTAGCTTTAAAAATTAAAAATTGTATAATTTTTTAACTACGAGTACCTTGTATATTTTAATAAACCGTTGTTGAACTCACATTAGTTGTCGTTCGAATTTAGATAAGTTACCCGTGGGCTCTAGTCTTTTAAGTAGTCGGTAAAAAATATTTATAATTTTAGTATTTTTTAGTTGGTGATCAGAGTTCAGTCGAATTTAAAATTATCCGCACACGCAAAGTAGTCAACGCCATATCATAAACACGTACAAAATCGTGTTCATCGTAGCCGTGTTCGCCTTTGCGCTCCAGGGTGCTCTCAACAGCCCCTCCCCAGAAATCTAAGTAAATAATATTATGTTTCGCATCAATAAATATACATGGCACTAATTCGGGTTTGACCACCCCCCTCCGAACGGATCATATATTATATACGCATATATCGCGTGCCCATCGTTCCCGTTCGTACTCATATTATGTCCCATATTATTATAATAATATAATGTCACGTATAGTCTATGTAGTTCGTCTTTCGTCCGATCAAACTTAAAATACAAATATTATATTGAATTGTTTAATACGATGTAAATCTCACGATTATACGCGGACGTTCGACGAAGATGATATTTTAAAATTTTACTCGTGTCTTTAAAAATATGATATTTTCTCTAATACTTAGTCTGCGTAACCGGCTGAATAACTGACAAACGTCACCGCCGGCTTATAAGTATTTAAAGTTCAAATTTTGACAACATTTAACAAATTTAAAAATTATTTTGTAGTTAAACATTTATGAAATATTAAACTTTTAAAGCTAAGGATTGAACATTTAAAACAAGGTTTCACGTAAATAGGCACATAAATAAATTACGTTATTCACAATAATATCATCAAAAACACTGACCGTCTTCGCTCAGAATCGTTTTTCGTATACAATGGTATTATATCATTGAATTTAAATTTAACATAATCCAGTACAGGGACCCACTTGTAAGTTGTAACCTACTGTACAGCAGAGTGATATAAACTTCCGTACCTTTTTTTTTTATTAATTCTTATGACCTTAGATAATGCATTAATTACACATTTATTGTACTTATGTTGATTGTACGTACTTCGTACTATTATATCTATACCTATCCATTACAATAAATTAGTCATAAGTTTATAAAAATACTGAATAGTAGATTTTGGCCAGATTAGTTATTACTTATTAGATTGCATTTATATTTTACTAAGTTGCTTATTAAATAATTACCAATTTTATGACGTAAATCATATACTTAATATGGTTAAATTAATATTTGTAATTTGTAATTTATTTTTAAGATACATATTGGATAAGATACTTAAAACCTAAATTAGATACTTTGTTAAATTTATTTTATCTTTCAAATTTCTTTAAATATTTTAAATTATATGATGCAAGGGGAGGGGGAGGTGACGCTTAAGATACGGGAATGAAGAGCCTCCAACACCCAAAAGGAATAATCATAATTTTTTTTTACGGGCAACGAAGTGATCGGGATCAGCTAGTATATCTATAATATATTAATAATTCAAACATAAACATAAAACAATGGTCAAACAATTTAATTTTAATTTTACTCGTTTTAAAACTGCACTTTTTATAATTTAAACTATATTCATATAATTTTATTTGTATTCATATTTTATGAATCAGTTTACCAGCATATACAGGGTGATTTTTTTTATCGTGAACCAGTTAATATCTCGGGAAGTATTAGGAATTTTAAAATAATTTTTTTTTAAACTTTCTAGGTTTTACTATTTTACATTGTGTTACAATTTTGAAAATTCTAACTTACTCCCTTATTTGATAAAACACTATCAACTTTCGATTTTCAAATGGCAATACCTATTTTCGATAACGAAAATCTATAAACATACTGAAAAAAATAATTTT
>WHPZ01587596.1:28401-46561 GCA_016617965.1 Macrosiphum rosae | reverse complement strand
TTTAGTTATTTTGTTGTGATTGTATAATATTATTCATGGGTACTTGAAACTTCTAAAGTGTACTATTATATATCTATGATAGTATCACGGTTTGTTGTTGATGTATTACGCTTATAAGTACCTAATGGATATTGTGATATGATTAATTTGGAATTTATTATAGGTACCTATTAACTTTTACCCAATTATTTTTAATACCATAGATAAGTATATAATATGTCTTATACCTAGACTGACATACCGTCTCCGCTCAGAATCGTTTTTCTTATACAATGATATTATATCATTGAATTCAAATTTAGTACCTACCATCCATTATACAGTTACCCACTTGTAACCTACTGTACAACAGAGCACCTTTTTTAATATGGTAACAGCTGTGTTAATCCTTTTTTTTTGTTGAAAATATCGATAGTTAATTTATTAATTTTGGTTAGCTAGTTTACGGTTGTCTATAAGCTTCTTAAATGTGTATGTATTTTAGTGGTTTCAAGGTTAGGAGGTGTATCACTATCAAAATCATTACTACCTACCTATCAGAATCAGATTATTAAATTTGATATTAAGAGGACGCTACACGGATATTTGTTGTTTCCGTCTTACAAGTGCGTATAATACATGGCGAATTTACGATCAGCAGATCACGATTAACTCTGTTAATTTAAAAATTAGAGTGAATCGACCTATTACGAAACTTGATGGTAAGAACTAAGAACATTATCTGTGCTTGGATGAGGGTTTTTACGATAACTCAATTTTTAAGTGATTTATGAGCATTTTTATGTTATGCTATATTATATACGCATAACTTGCTAAAAAATTGAATTATCGTAAAAAACCCACATGCAAACACAGATAATGTTCTTAACATTATGTTTAATAATATTTCGATTAACACTAATTGTTTAAACTAACGGAGCTAAACGTGATCTGCTGCGAGGCGCGAGCGTACATTTGCAAACAGGGTTAGGCATAAAACGCCTAAATTCGAAATTACTTTAAGGCAAAATGTTCTACCCAGTGTTCGAATTGGGAGGGTGCACAGGGGAGCTCCGTTACTAGTTTTATATTTTTTTTGCATACCTCTACTATTTTTTTTTACTTGGGTGGGGGATGGTACAAACTCATGTCAGGAATAATTTTTATTAAAATGTGGAGTGTTCGAGTGGATTTAAATTGTTGTCAACCTATCTAATGAATTTTACATTTATTAGTACCTAAGTATAAAAAATATTTGTATATCTCTTCTATGGTTTAAACTACCTAATACCTTGCTGTTTATTATAGTTTGTTTATATTATATAATTATATCACGCTTTTTCTTTGCCTAGTTTAGTACCTATAGTGCACAGACGTCATGTACAATAAAGTATAAACTATTGTATTATCAAATATATTTGTGGACTAATGTTGAAAATAAATAAACATGTGTATCTGAACCACAAATTAAGACTTATCACTGATAATTATAATTCTTTATTTCCTACTCAGACATGTATAGGTATTTATGGTTATTTATGGTATCAAAATGGAAATAATAATAAATATTAAAAATGACTTTTAAGTGACTGAATGTATAAAATGTAATTGGGTAAAATGTTGGAGAATAAGGTGAATATATAATATAAATCTTCACGTACATAGTTAAAAATATTATATTTTAAGTATAATAAAGCTAAAATAGTAGAAGCTGTTATGTAGTATTCATAATTTAGGAATTTGTTGGAGCAAATCCTGTATTAAGATCCCCCCGGCCCACAGTCCACCGGTGGCGGTAAAATTCTTTTGTCTTGGCGGTTCCGGTAAATTGTCATCCATCAGTGGCGTAATTAAGAATTGGTTCTGGGATGGGGTATAGTTTTTATAATCATAGGCTAAGCCGGGGTTTTATCGACTCTGCCGTTTTAATATCAATTAAACAGCTATCAATTCCACTGGATTTTTGTTTATGTTGATTCTGCCGACTATCATCGATTTCGCCGACTGTTTATTAAACAATAACCGAAGTATCATAATATTATACAGAATTTTTTTTTTAATTAACGGTACCTACCTAAGTTTTGTTTAAATAAAAACATTACGGATAATACTTATTAAAATAATATAACTCAAATATCTAAAGATTATTATTTTTACAAAACGAGGTGAGATCGTCATATTTTTAAATAGAGTTATATAATATAATAGGTATTAAAAATAATTAAAATATATAGGTATTGTATTTGTATATGCCGTATGGTATGGTAAAAATGAATAAAAATAGATAATGTGATCAATTTTTAAAATAATGGTTTGAATAGCCAGTTTTATATACGTGAATCTATCGAGTTTTTTATTTAAATAATCGTAAAAACGTTTGCCGTAACATGGCCGTATTTTGTTTCCCAACTTCAACTTCACCTATGCAAGACATTAAAACTTAGGGTTGTATTATAATCGATGCTTAAGCTAATTTTGATAATTTAAAAAATAAAAATTTTAGAGAATGGTGATAATATTTATAAGCAATTCTTATGGTAATACATATTCTTTTCTTTAGCCAAACTCACTGCAGTGGCGGTTTTGACATGTAATTTTACATGCAGCTGGAAAATATTAAATAGTAAATATACATTATTACTCTAAACACAGGAACAAAATATTTGTTTTCTTTAAATCGAACAACAGTCAACAATGAACAAACTAAAACAATAGCTAATATATCTTCTAAGACCGTGCTAAAACAATAATTTTATCATATTCACAGATATACCTAAAAATATTTTACGACCACATGATAACAAACGTGCGACACTGCGACGGTCTTGTACACACTCTTCTATTATACTACAATATATAGATAGAATATATAGAAATCTGTGGCCGTGTATCAGTGATAACCGCTGAACATGTATAACTGTAGGTTTTTAGAATAACTTTTTTTCTTATAACGCGGATATGTTTTTTTCAATAACAATGATTATTTATTAATATCTGTGTACTAGACACTATATAGTTACTTTATACGTACTATTAGTAGCTGTCATTAATTTAAATACAGAAATACGTAAAAAAAATATATTTTGTACCCACGCATTTTAATTTTTAATTAACAACTAAAAAATTTCAATAGATATACTTCTGGAAATATATTTTCAGTTAAAATATTTTATGCAAACATTTTTTATGCATCATAACGTTCTGTAAAACCGTGTTCTGTTTTATTCCATTCTGGAATTATACACTTTGCAGAATTTCTGCAATATCAATTTCTGTATTTCTGTATTTCTACTGATACATATTCTTATCAGTTTACGCATTCTGTAATATTTATTTTCGTTCATTTTATTTTCTGTTCAAATATATTCTGGGCTTTTTATATTCTGGTTGTTTTCAATTCTGTAATATTATTTTCTGTTATTTAATATTCGACAAATCTACATTCTGGCCGTTTTTTTTCTGGAACATTATATGCGTCCTCAACGAGAGACTCCTCAGTCGTCGCTTATATTTATATTATTATCTTGTACTAGACTAAACTGGTTTAAAATTATCACACCGGTTTAGTCTAGCGAATTTCTACATGGTAATACTATTTCCCTTGACGGGACTGGACTACGAATTTAGATAAAATATCTAATTCGTGGACGGGAGTACGGGACACATCAGGCGTCTCGCGACAAGATAATTTCCGATACCAAAATGTTCTTAACACTATTTGTTTATTAACTTTTTTCAAATTTATACCTAAATTATTGAAGAAACGGCCAAAAGGGACGGGATTCCACTGCCACAGATGCTTAAATATAGTCCAAATTGTAGACGGGACGAGCAGTAGTTATGTCCCAAATGATTTAAGACTTATAAAACGTATATCGAAATTTTAAGTATTTATTTATTTCAACTTATGATATACATACAGATACATAATATTTACAATTTTCCATATTACGTTGATGCCTACTACCTGTAAGCCTGCAGTGGCGCCGAACACGGTATAAAGGTGTGGGTCGTGGGTGGTTAGGTGGTAACCATACTATCATTAGGTGTCACCTATGCAATACAAAAATGGTAATACTTAATAGTATATTAACATTTTTTCGAAATTGAAGCTGACCAAATCTAGATTAAGAAGTACAATGGGGGAAGAGCGGCTGGAATCTCTAATGTTAATATCTTGTGAAAAGGATATTACTTTATGTCCAGATGACATTATTAACACTTTTTCAAATAATAGTAATATCTTAAAAAAATTATTCTTATTGTACCTACATATATTTGAAAAAAGTTTATATTTACATATTGTATTATAACTTAAAACAGTTTTTTTATGGTTTTACAATGGTGTTTTTTTTTTATATATACTCTGAATACAAAATATCTACCAGAAGGAGTGCTTCGATTTCAACATATAGTACCTTATCTTTTAGCAAATTGGATCAAGATGGTACTTTAGAAAGGTCATTTTTCTCAATAGTTATTTAATGCCACACGAAAAACCGCTAAAAATGTGATTTTAATTTCTAACGCTTTGTTTATCACCACAGGAAACGAATAAAAAAAAAAAAATCGGGTCAGTGGATGTCGCTCTGCTGTACAGTAGGATACAAGTATAATGGATTGTATTAAACTTGAATTCAATGACATTCAATCATTCTATAAGAAAAACGATTCTGAGTTGAGACGAAAAATTTTTCTTTTTATAGTTAAGATTAAAAATTGTAATAGAAGGTTCCCAACAAGTTTTTACACCTCTATAAAAAAAGAAGAAGTTCAACGGAAAATCGTGCAATTTAAAACCATATTTTTTATGTTTATTAATTTTATTTTAATTCACATGTATTCATAAGTATATTCAAAATAATAATCAGATATCGGGATGTACGCAGGATAATCTTCCGCTTATTGATCTAAAAGTTAAAACCAGAAAAATTCTGTGTGCTCCAACCACCTTTACAAATAATTGAGATACCAGAAAAATTAACACATCACAGGAATGTAGCTAAATAGCCTATCCAGGACGCCGTGCGATCATACGCAATATTATTGTTTTTGAAAATTCAATACTTAAGTGATCCATTTATAGTTGTATCATATTACTTATTTACTTGTTAGTAGGGTCTGTTTTCATGTAAGTGTTTACTTTAATTTATAATTTTCAATATTTACAGAACAATTTATGTCGCCCAATAAATATATCAATAGGTACATATTTTAAAGTTACAATTAAGAACACAATTAAGTCATTTGATTCGATCCAAATTGCAATGAACCCATATACTAACCATATACTTTGAATTAGATTGCAGATTGATTAGCAAAGGAGTGATTAATTTATAATAAAACAATAACACAGTCTATAATATATATATGATTATTATTATTAATTATTTATAATCACAAAGGTAAAAATAGAATGCCATAAACAAAATTCAATTGATTTCTTCAAATAAGAGCCAAAGAAACCAAAAGGCAATATTATAATAAATTATGATGTAATATTATGTTTATTAAGTACGTCTACTCTACACAATATAGATTTTGTTTAGATGAAAAGTAAATAAATATATGTTTTTAGACCAAAATAGTAGGAACTTACTAAACTATTGCTTAATACATTATTGCTAAGACATTATATTATATTCTACCATAATAATAAGTAATAACAATTACACAAGATTTTAACAGTGGCCTATTAACCATTAACAGGTAACACGGACACAGGTAGAATATTTAGTTACTTGTTTAAACTTTAAACCCTGTGAGACAAAGTCTATGTTCAACAACAGATTGAATTAATCTAATTTTAATTAATTTAACTAATTATGACTTTTTTAAGTTTTGTTATTTTTTTGCTTTAGAAATGGTATCTAAACTAAATGAAACACTGTTATTAGCACCAACAATTAATTATTACTTAGTGTAAACAGATGATTTCATAGTACATTTTAACATAGTCACAAGTAATAGTCAAATAGATAAATAATTAAAAAGTACATTGAAACACATTGATGGCCTTAATTATTAATTATTATATCACTAGTCAGTACACAATATTGAACAGTTAAAATTTATTATAATTTGGCTGACTATTGATTTTTGTTGTACAAATATTTTCTTTATAAAAATCATATTATTGAATCAGTAAAAAAGGAATTAATAATAATTTTTCAAATATTATGTCTGTAAATTTGTCAATATTGTTAAACATGCTTAAACATTAAAATCCAAAAAAATAATTTTGGTATATTTTTATATAAGTAAAATATACACAGAGAATTGTATAGGTTGTAACCTAAAATTTATAAATCACAATTTATATAAAGAGAAATCTGTCTAAAATCAATAGTCATCAAATATTATACTTTACGAATGATGAATAGTTTACATCATAGTTTGACCGTATCACAATATGAATCACTTCATAATTAAAAAATAATAAAATGAATAATATTATGTACACTGTTAAAATGTTGAAAAATGTGTGCGTAACAAAAATATAGGTAAATATACTAATGAGTAACGAGTGTATTTATTTTTATTTTTATATCTATGAATTATACATTAAGATTGAATAAATTGATGAATTGAACATTAATATTTTTAAAAACTTTCTTCATATAGAAGTATAATGTTGAAGTTATAAAAACATTATAAAAAAATTAACAAATAATGAAATGTTAATAAATAGTTATTTGGCACTTAGGTTACTAGATGATAGGGATAATAGACAAGTTAAATAGAGCAAGTAGAATAAGTCTTTGTCATTCCTGTTTTAAATTTAACATAATTTACCCGTTAACATAACTAATAATAATGTCCAGCATTCACATATTGATGAACACCTACTGATTATACAAATAGCAGGTAGAGATCCAGGATTTAAATTTGGAGTATGCGAGTAAATATTAGTATAATTTGAATGGGCTAAATTTATATTATGCTGTGGTTTCCTAATAGTCCCAACGATAAAATGAAACCAATTGCTATCCCACAATTAATGATATCACTGAATTTTTATACTAAATAGTTAACAAAAATTAATGTAATACAAAATTGAAAATTGTGTTAAAATAATGTACCTAATTACTAGTATTATGATTATGGACATTGGGGACCATAAATCATGTTCCCATTATTATATCCACAGCTAACATAATAAAGAATAACAAATTAAGTTAATCTATAACAGGTTATCGTAAGAAAAATTGTAAATGTTTGTTTAAAATAAATCGAAATATTATGCATAGACAGAATTGCATAATAGTGTATATCTATGGGATATATACTAGTATATTATATATATAATTATTTTAGGAACATCATTTAAATAGATTGTTTTGTTCTTGATTACTATTCTAATTAATTTTTAGAGTTTAGCTATTAATTAAGCTTGAAATATTAAATATTTGAGGCATTGGAAACTACTTAAACTACTTATCATTGTAATCTGAGATAGTATTTTAATATAATATAAATAATATATTCTATAAAAAATCAATTAAAAAGCTTCTGTAAAAAATATATATACAATATCTATTGATATAATGTATATTATAGCCAAAATATTGAATACTTTACCTCAATCAGTTTTAATGATCTTCATGGACCGTGCTTAATTCTTTGATAGCCATAAGTATGCGTTTTAGGTGACCTACTTTGGTTATACCGATTTCTTTTAGGTCACGTCGCGATAAGTTTAATAACTCTTTGCCCCGAATATCATTGTTGGCGAATACTTCCGTGTACTCTCCCAACTGGACTGACTCGAGCCAAATTCCCACCTCCACTGTGCTCCAGTTGGATATATCTTGACCAAGTCGTTTAGAAGACGTTACATTAGCTTTCCATAACTTTTGCCAAAACTGTCCTTTACGACACAACTTGTCCTATGTTAAGTTAACAGAACAGTTTATTATTTAATAATAATATTTAAATATAATTTACAACATTTTCTATAATGTATGAACATTTTTTAAATGTTCAATGTATTTTTTTCTGTAGATATAATTTTAGTGATAACTGATAAGTATACGCAAGAGAACAATAAATACAAATTAAAAATTAACAACATTTTGCAAAATTCTATAAAACAATGCACTGTTACAAATATATTAAATTAAAGTTTTTAACTGACTATTAATTTCAAAATAGGTAATTCTCATGAAGCCTCGGAAGAATAAATGAACTGGTTAATTTACGTTATCAGTCATAATACATATCAAGTTATTGTATAGTTACTAATTACTAATTAGGTAATTTTATAAAAATCAATAGATTACCGTTTCATAAGCATTGTTGAGGAAATAAACATAACATGATGATAAATCATTATCTCCTTCAGAATCTTTAGATGATATGAGACATTTTTTAAATTCATTTTCAAGTTTGCTGAATGCCAATGAAAGTTTAACTACAATTTCTCCATCAAAAACCTTAAATAAAAAAAATTTATAAATAATAAATATTATAACATTTATAAGTTAAAAATGTTTACAGCAAACTCATTTTGTTTACTAACATTTCCTGCATTTCTGATCATAGTTAGTGTCTCTTCATGTAAACGCTTTGTGCTTAATACAATATCAGTTGCTACTGATCGCAATTCCTTCTAAAATAAAATAGAAATTTAATACAACATTAAATATAGAAATATAAAAAATTTATTGAGTAAAATACTAAAACCATTATAACTTACTTCCTTCATTTCATGTTCAATAATACTGATTTTTTTAACATTATCATTAGTAGAATCAGTTAATTTTTTCAAATCATCTCCTTTAAATAATTTTTGTTTCAGTAATATTTCTCTGATCAGTCTAAAAATAATAAACATAATCATTTAAAAAAGGCATTAATTTAAACATTAAATGTAATTATTACTCAGTTAAGTTATTTGTGGCATCTAAAAATTCTTTTAGAATAGTCCATTCATCGTGGCTTAAAGGAGTAAATCTACATAGTGATTGGCTATGAGTGCGTCTACTCTGGTGTTTAATTTGTTTTTGTTTTTCTTCCCATGATTTTAATGACAGTTCAAGTGCCTTATTTCTGCATAGCATTTTCATTCTATTCTTGTGAATTATACGAATCATTCCCGGAGGCTGTACCCATGCCTCACCGTCTACTTGTATTGGTACCCCTTCATCGCCTGAATTAAAGGTAAAATCAACATCTCTTTGTGTCTAAGTAAAATAAACTATGCATACCCATAATATTTATTTGAACAGTAGTACATTGGGCAATGCGATGATGTTGTAAGTTTATTAAACGTGATGCAGCCATTTGGATAGTTCCAAACACAGCGACCACTTCTAATATCCTATCATCAATACTAGGAGCTAAAAAGACTCGGTCTTCTTTAGTACCACCCCAAAAATTAGTACCGCCCATGAAACTGAATATTAAACATCAATTAATTGATTTGATCGAGTAAAAAAAAAAACAACTTGACACCTTACCTTGGAATATTAAGTATTACAATTCCTTGCAATGAAGGAAGTGGAATTCTTTGTCCATCGCATTCCAGTTGTACTCTTTGATCCAAATTTTTATAAGTTTTCTTATCAAATAGTATAACAATCAAAATTAAAATAACATAATATATATATATTTTTTTAAAACAACTTACCTGTAACCACTGTTTGCTTCCTAATACTCCATACCACATGTAGTTTCGAGTCCGTGACCTACATTTTTCTGGATGTTCTTCTCGTTTATGATGAAAATCTAATGAGATCTTAGCATCTATACCAATACCAAAATAGTTATTCATAATGCATTTTTCAAAAAATCCTTCTCTAAAATAAAAAATAAACTATTATTGTTTTGCTTATAAACGTATGATTATATTTCTTATTTACAACAATGTTTCATCGGGGTCCATCAAAGGTACAGCAGGAGCACATAGAGCATCAGCATTTGCTAATAACACTTGACTTATTAAACTTGATTCTGTTACATCTATTTAATGTTTAATGATACATAATATTGATTATTAAATAAAAATGAAGTAACCATTTTAATTATTTTTTTCTTACTAGGCCAAGTAGGTAAAGTAACCAATGGATTGATGATTGGTAAATGTTTATTACGTTTAAGTGATGTATAATTTTGTACTGAACATGGCGTAGGAGAATGATTTCGATTATTTAATGCTGTGCTACTAGAAATTCTATGTGAAGCTCGCAAAGGTGAAGCATTTAACATGACAGGCGATGCTGCAGAAACTAAAAAATAAAAACAATTATCAGAATTAAATTTTTAGTCCTGTCAAGTGTTTATACTTACGTCTCCGACAACTGTCAAAACTATTTCTTCTACAGTCCAGATGTGATTCTTCCACATCGCACAATTTATTAGGTGAGAAATTCTGGGGAGAAGGTGGATTTATGACCACAGCTGGACCAGTCATTGTTTGACTTCTTTTTAATCCTTTGAAACTATGTAATTCATCATCATCATCATCATCATCATCATCCGCTTCAAAAACATCACTTGTTGGTTTAGGGTCTTGAAGTAGGAATGAATTATCACCATTTGTACTTATATTACCATTAGAACCTTGAATTCTGACATTTATTTCATTTTTATCTGTAATAAATTTTGATTCATTTGGTACTTCTAAACCCTTGTTGACAGCACATTTTTCTGATTCCTTGGTTATATTTTTAAATCCAAATTCAATGTCAGTTTCCATATCACTATATGTTTTATTAAGATGACGGCATTTAATTGATCTTCGAGCAATGTCATTTCCTTCAATAAAATGTGCAATACTACACTTCTTAGAACTATTTTCTACAACTATAAGCTCTTTACGAAAGTCTTCACTTTCTTCATCGTCCGGGGATGAGGATATTAAATTTGATACATCTACATCAGACTCCATACATTCATTTACACCAAAATTCAATTTAGGTCGATGACGTGAAAATTGGCTTTGACAAGCTTGGCGAAAACTGTAACGAGACGAAGAGGCTGGGCACTTATTATCACACATTTTATAACTATCTGGTATTTCATCTGATGCTTCAGATGAATCAATATGACAAATATTTCCTAAAGATTCTTCTTCACTTATTTTAAATGCAGGATATGTTTTTAGTGGTTCACTAATTTGATCTTTGCACTCATTTTTTAATTTATCAGTTTCATATATTTGACAATAACTATTCAAATCATCATACTGTGAAGTTTGATATGTACTCGTATCTTCTTCAGACATCCTGTTAATACATTATCATATTTAATATTTATTATTTTTTATTTGATAGCAACAAATTAAAATACATAAAAAAAAATTAATTTAACATACACAGCATTTTGATCATCCAAAACTATTTCCTGACGGGAATCGGAAAATTCTACAGGTACCGGTAAAGATTCAATATTTAATTCTGTTGAAGACGATGATTCTCTTCTTAACATTGGTATAGGAGAAATAGATATAGGATTGGCAATAGATGTAGGAGTTAGCTGTTGAAGGTTCAGATTATTATCGATGCTTGGTGATAGCTAAACAGTAAAATAATAATTTATAGTATTATATTATTAAACTAAATATAATTAATTCATTATACTTCATGACTATCTTATAGCATACCAGTTCTGACATGGCCAGTGGAGTCACAATAGTAGAAGGAAAAGCTGCCTTGCCAGAATGTTCAATTAATTTTGTAACTGATTTTTCAAGGCTATTAGCTCTTTCAAGTAATTGCTTTTTATAGACCTTTGTAACAAGTTGTGAGTTAAGCATTTAATAAAAAATATAAAATAAATAAATATCTTACTTTTTTTATGGCTTTACTTTCAGTATCTTTTACATTGTTATTTATTATTTTATTAATATTAATGTGCATGTTTTCTTCATTTAAATCATTATTATGTACTATTTCCTAAATAAAAATGAAAGTTTAAATTTAAAACCCGCAATGGAAAAAAATAAACCATAAATAACTTACATTTTTGGTCTGATATGTTATTTTGAACTCTTCTTTTTGAAGAAGTTTTAAAAGTGTGTCTAATTTATACTTTAAATCTTGGCGCATTTCATTGAATTCAGTATTGTCAATAACATTGTTAATTTCTGATATGCATACAATAAAATCTTTGACAGTACCACATAACACTCTAAAAGTACATAATAAAATTAAATAAAATGTTTATATATTAACACAAAATATATACTAACTTGGCTGTGTTAACAATTGTTTCGTGTTCATGAGTTTGCAAAATAATGTTCAAATTAGTCATAATATAATTGTAGTATGTAGATATGGCTGATTCTAAACTAATACCCTCTTGTACCCCAGAATTCATTGTTAGTTTTGTGCCACTACCTACATCAATGCTACGTTCATATACCATTATACTCCATCTAAAATGTGCATACAAAGTGTTGAATAAAACCACATATAATACAACTCAATAGTCATTACTAGAGCGCCAATTTTTATGCAATTGTTTATTATTATTATTTTTCCGTTTTATATTTTTGGATTTTTGTCAGTAATTGAATAGAAAATTATAATAACAAATGTTGTAGACTAAGATCCAATTGTCTTTTAAAAAACTAATATGAATCACAATTTATCATTTAAGTTTCTTGTTCATAATCTTGTTGCAACTTTACTATAAAAAAAAGTGTTTGATTTGCATTAAGTACCTAATAATTAAGCTATTAAATGTATTTTAAATCATTCTTATTCATAATTATCTAATAAACAGTTTCATTTTTAAAATGATTACATACCTATCTTTTAAAAACCAATTTGCATATTTTCACAATTTTTACTACAGTTTATTATTTAGAATATTGTGATACTTAAGTGCATACAAATTTGTGCTCTAGTTGTTACTTGTTAGTTGCAAACTATTACCTGTCAAGTATCTTAGTACTGGCTCGTTCGTATTTGTCCATTATTTGTGGCAAATGGGCATCATCGTCACAAGATGCGCCCCAACCTAATACCCTTGCTAAGTCATTACCAGTGCCCAAAGGTAGTACACCAACGTGACACTGCACCTGATATACAAACACATTTAAAACTATAAATATAATTACTCGATAAACAGATATAAAATGTTACCTGCATATTAAGCCTATCAATTTCAGAAAGTACCCAGCCAACAGAACCATCACCACTACATACTAACACTCTGAACGGATTGAAATGTCTAAATAATCTTAACCTAAATAAAAAATATTAAAAATATATATATATATAACATAAGATATTTTATTTTGTTTAATAAATCAAAATGTAAAGATTTTATTACCCAGGTCCAGGGCCGTTACCAATGAGGTCAAATACTTGTGCTGGATTCAATATTTGTTTGAATCGTCTGAGAAATTTTATACCTTGATTGTCACCGGACTTAGAATTGACAAATACTAATAATGGGGAACACCCATGGGGTTGGATTGCTTCTAAGGAATCATCACTAGCTAGGATCATAAAATATTTAGTGTTTAAATATTAGTTTTAAGTTTATACTAAACGAATTACAAATTCTATCTTACCGACAGAATGTATAGCTGTGGGAGGCACAACACTTAATCTATTAGACCCCAATGGGCATTTAATTGTATGCTTAGGGCGGCATGCAGTGTGTACTGTTGCTCTGCACCATAGACATCTCCAGTCTTGGAGCCTGATTGCAATTGAATAAAAATTGAGTTGACATAATAAATACCTTAAAAACGATAAATGATATGTACCTTAAGACTGATCCACATGTTTTATCACAGACAGCGCATTTGGATGAAACAGGTAAATTTCCTTCCATCCATTGGTGTATCATTAAAATATTCTAAGATGTATATATAAATAATTAGATTACAGAACATTTTTTTTAACTTATTTACAAATTTTTATTTATAAATAAATAACAATACACATTATATAAGTTATAATTAATAAGAGTAAAACATATTTAAAATGTTAAATAAATTGTTCTTGGGTCAATTAGTTAAAATAGGTTAAAAAAACCTCAAGCAAAAAAATATTTGTGTCCATAAGCAATCAGTTTTAAATTTCACTCAAATATTGAAATCAATTTAATAATATTGCAAAAAACTGTTATTATTTCTGTTGTAGAATTAAATTAATTTAGAAATTATAATATCAAAGCTTATTCAATTTTAAATGAGGTAAAATTATTAAAAAAATCCTTAAATAGATGGCTACTGTTAATTCAATCACTGAACATTAAGATATTATACTTTAAATTAATTTACTTAAAAGAAAATAATCAAGTCACAAAATTAGTAAGTATACCTAATGGTATATTAAATTTATAGTTATTACTTTCACCTAATAAACATGGTTAATAGTTATGCTTTATAAAAGTATTAGTTTTTGATGAAGTATTAAAAATAATAACTGTTATATCTATATTGCAGAAATGTAAATAATAATAACCAATATTGTCAAAAATAATACAAATTATTATTACCCCTTGTTTATCTTCAATTATGTCTTTTCCAACGCTAGCCAATGTAGTCCACTTGCAGTTGCTGATCGCCTTGTCCACACATCTTTTATGTACTTTACATTTACATACCTCACAACTATATCCATGAGATGTAACACCTAAATATTTGTATGGTAAATATTAATTAATGTATTCTAAGGACAAAAGCAATGAATAATAAGTTTGATATTATATTATTTAAATTACCTGATAGCTGTTCTCGGCAGATATTGCAATATGTTGGACGTGCATGAGATGTAGTATGCCACAAATGATTTCCAGACAGAAAATCATTTAAATCCACACCAATCGGCTAAACATAATAGAAGTTTGAAAAATTAAAAACAAAATCTAGGTAGGTAATTTATTAGTTTCAATAATAGTTAATTTAACATCAGTTATTTCAAATTAAACTTTCATAAAAATATTATAGTGTTCAAAAACTATGTAGGTACATGTTACTCATTTGCTTGATAAATTACTAACGTTATAACTGTTGTTAAAAACTGTCACTGATGTATGTAAGACCTTAGTCTATCGAAATGATTAGGTACCTGATTTAAAATATCTCTGCTGGCTGTGACTTTTAACGCTGCCATCCAGTCTTCCATGGCGTACAATAGGCACAGCTAGTCAAAACCACCAAGTATTGAACTTGGTCACCTAAAAAAGTAAAAACAAAAACCGTATTAGCTCAAATAATTATCATTACACCCGTTTCGTCATCAATCGGTTTTAAGGTCTGATTAAACAGATATCCAACTAACCGAAATACCGAGCATCCCAATAATGAGTTCTCATATTTTCGTTCGACCGGTATAGGGAAAACGGCATTACCATTCATTATACACCAAAAAATCTCCGTTAAAAAAAAAAAATTACAACGAAATTACGAAAAAAAAAATGTCAACACCTAACTGGCTAACTATAAACTAATTTAGAAGACTATGATAATGTTATCACCGTTGTATGATCATCCCAGTTATCATTTTACAATTTTGTTCCACTATCACAGAATTCTGTGTCACTATCACAATTTAAGATAGTAACAATAACAAATTTACAATTTAAACTTTTTATACATTTTTATCTAAATATCCCCTATTTTTAAACTTTTAGAACTTTGACGAATTTTGTCAGCATTTGAACTTCACACGCTTATAAAAAAAAATATTGCCTTTATTTTTTTAAATATTTTTATACTATAAATAGAATAACTTATGTGAAAGTTTTACTAAATTTAAAAAACACCGTTCATTTAAAATATCTATAGGTAAATAGGTACTAAATAACTCAAAAAGACCACAAATATTTTGAAAATTATAACATGAATAGAAAATGCTAATATAAACATCTGGTAGGTACCTATAAATTTCAAGTACCTACCTATCTATAGTTAAGTTATCTAATGGTTAGTTGCTTTTGTATTAAAGGCTTACACAAAATAACAAAATCGACCTCAGTTTTCGAGGAATAGAAATTAGACAAAAGTGAAGAGACTATGTTGGCTATCTAATGAACGAAGGGCCAGTACTGTTTCATTTAAAGTTGGTGAATTTTTTCATTTTTTGTTAAAACGTTGTTTCAAACTGTTTAAATATCGTTTGAGTCTTAAGCAGATAAAAATAATGTCTTAACATATTGACGGACAGTGAAGATTATAAATAATTATAAAAAGCATGCCTAAATTAATTAATTTTATTAATCGATTTTATAAAAATTGTGTTTTAAACAGTAGGTATATTTAAAATAACTTAATTTAAATTTAATATGTAAATATATAATTTACTTATATACCAATATGCCGTGTACTAGTATATGCTTCACACAGTGTGAATCACACTTATTAATTATTTTAAATCATAAGAGCATTGAAATATTTTCTAAATTGATGTGTTATGTGGACATTGTATAATGATTATATTAACTATTAAGTAAAAACAATTTAAAATTGGTAATTTAATCAATAAAAATAAGGATGGTAATAGATACCTATAATTATTTAATACTTAAACTTTTTTTTAAAAAAACACAGTTTTCACTTGGATTTTTCACTATTTTAAACATAACAACCGTGGTTTCAGTTCAGAGCATTTTAATAAGTCATTTTATTTTTAATTTTTCAACCTTTCAAGCAGTGTAAATTGTTTATATATACCTATTACTTACTTATTGTATTTGATTATGCAGATTTAAAATACGTTTTTTATAATAAAAAAAAATAATTTAGTTATATGGTATATATAATATTATTGTATTTTATTTTATATTGTTAAACTTTTTAATAAGTCAAATTATTTTACTACCTACCTGCTATACCATACATAATAATTATTATTATCATCACAAAGGAGTGTATAATATTATTATACGTAATTTATAATGTTTATTAAAATTTCCTTAAGGATCTTTTTCGGTTTCGGAGAAATTTAAGCCATTCCTTTGCTTTAAAACACACAGTAATTTTATGCCAAGTTGCTTTTATAAAATTTCTATTGCTGAATTCATCTGAACTCATGTTTCAAATGCATGGATAGTATTGAATTAATTTTTCCCTATCAGACGTCATTGAAACGTTAGAAAAACTTAAATTTTAACTTCAATAGCTGAATTACTTAATAGGTACTTTAAAATTTAAATAAAACAATACTATTTTCATAGTTTATTCAAATTGAAAAACAATATATACAAAAACTGTTTTTACAAATCGATGATGTTTTGCACAATGTGATCGTTAATCGGTTATATTATTATCACAGATCATATTATTTTGTATTACTGTAATAACTAATACTGTAATGTTTACTAATGTTAATGCAGTTATGTGTGTGTGTCAGTAAAGAAGGGCTTTAGCACCCCTCCCTAAATATCAAACGTCATTTGCACCTATGATGGTATTACATGGTGTCATCCAGTATTGGAGGGTAACGAGGGTTAGGTTACCTAGTTTACTAATTTAGAGTATACCCTATAAAGTTACTAGAGATATGCAAGTATAGTGGTATACGCACGTGTACCTTCAAAATGAATCAAAGACAAGAGTAAAATAAAATATTAATTAGTTTCAAAAAAAATATTTTTATCATTATCTTCGACTAATTAGTTTGGTCGATTGGTGGAAAATTATCATCAGCTGTTTGGCATCGGTTAGATATGGTGAAAAATATCGAGAAAAAGAATTACTTCACAGGAATAATTACATAAAAAATGAAGTAAAAAAATTACTTCACAGACCTTGTAGAATTGTCGGATTTTGATATATATTATTTTATCTGAACGAAGAAGACTTTCTACAGGCCGCATTGAAGTCTGATTTTTTATTTTATTTCAAATAATGGTATAATATTACAAGATGATCTTATGGTACAAGATTGGAAAAAGTACAACACAAATTCTTACGCTTTATCTCATTTAAGTGTTCCATACCTAGGGAACCTCACACAACATACAATCCAATCCTATCTTTATTAAACCTCCAGACTTTGGAATACAGACGTATAAGTCTTGACTTATGTTTCCTTTATAAGCTTTTGAATGGTAATGTGGATTGTCCCGATTTTTTAAGTCGTTTTTTTTTCCCACTTTTAATACGCGATTGACTAACACTTTTCGTTTAAGCCTACAAGTTACTAATTATGCAAATAATACTCCCTGCAATAGATTAATGAAAACTGTTAACACATTTAAAATTGATATGTTCAGC
>WHPZ01587596.1:9330-28351 GCA_016617965.1 Macrosiphum rosae | reverse complement strand
ATCGACTAACACTTTTCGTTTAAGCCTACAAGTTACTAATTATGCAAATAATACTCCCTGCAATAGATTAATGAAAACTGTTAACACATTTAAAATTGATATGTTCCGCTCACCAAATTTAGACTCATTTAAATCGTATTGTAATTATTTAACTCTTAACGTTTAAACACTCTATGTATTTTTATAATTTTATTCTTTGTCTTTTATCTCAACCAATTTCCATAGACATTTACTTATATGTCTATGTTTACTATTAATATTACTTATTATTATTGTTATTATCATTATCAATGCTATTCTTCTTGTTATACATTATCATAATAATTGTAATATTATTGTTTATTGTACAGGGCCTTGCCCGTTTAATACTTAATAAATAAATAAATAAATATACCAACCTAGCGGCGATATAAATTGCGCCTAAGAACTGGAATATCCCATTTTAAATTTATTCCGTGCATTTGTATTTGTCCTGCTATAGCTAGGGCCCACTGGTCCAAAGGGCAATCCTAGTGGAGGGCTATACTTAGGTACTTGGTATTAATTTTAGTATAGTGTTAGTGTGTTGGTCACAAATATAATATAAAAGGTAGGTACACAAACAAGTTATTCAAATATATATAAATATATATAGGTATATATTTTTTATCTATTAATTGTACAATCTGTAAGTATTATTTTTTATAATCCCCAATAGCACAGAGTTCCCGGGCCGTAAATGGGAAGTATCCATATTGTGTCCTTTAAGAGTCCTATGTCAGGACTTCCTATATAGAGGCAAGCTGGATGTCTACTGGCCTATTTGCAAGGGCTTATTTTTGATTCGTACCACAGCCACCAAACGAAGTTCTTTAGAAGGCCTCTGGACATCCGGAAAGTATTATTCATATAACGTTATCAATTATCACTATTATCATTGACATTTGACATTCCAAGCTTACTAAAGTTACTATATTCTAGTTAGTCTATTGGTTTCCAAAAGGAGGTCTGTTGGTAATCAAATTACAGTAAATGGGTAACCTGTTTGCATTTGGTTGGACATAAATAAGGAAAAAAGGGATTTCCCATGTACATCCCTTAATGGTTAATCCCTGGACGCGGACATTAGGGTATCCATTTGACGTCCCTCAGACTACTTTTCTAAATTGCCCACTACCCTATAAGGACAATAGGGCATCATACAGTGGCAGTCTGATGGTTGACTTTGTGCTGTTAGGGAATAAGCACAAGTGATGTTGTGGATTTATTAAAAAATGAAAAATATTAGAAAAAATAGAATTTAATTCATTTAATTAAATGTACAACATTTTAGACGGGGGGAGGTGGGTGTAAAGTGTCCATCCTTTTAAAACTGAAAGTTATATGTAATTTATTATAGGACCATAAACAAATTATATTCTTTATTTGATATAATATGTAATTATGGCGGGGGAGTCCCAAAAAATTTAAAATAGCCTCCCCCCTTGATGTTTTATCAAAACTGCCACTGATTTGTATAATATACATCAGTTTTTACTTCGTTAATAATATTTATATTTTTCCGATTACTGTTCCTAATTACTGGTTCTAATTTTTATTTTCTAAAAATGTTCCGATATTCTTTTTAACTTTCATTAGTTTCTTTTTATTCGTGAAATAAAAAAAAAGAAAATTCTAAATAAATAAAGTTCTTTTTATTTTCAAAATAAAACCATTAGACATTCATAGACACACATCAACAATGAATGCAATTATTAACAAAGGATTATAATATTTCTCAGAGCACATAGTCTTATGCACCTCAATGTTTCAACACCGTTAAGCTTATAATAGAAAAGTTATTGAGTTCAATAGTGACGGTAAGGAACTGTTATAAGTATTGTAATATAAGTAAATAGTACATTAGTGCATTGTGCATACGTAAGCTATAAGACTTGGTCGGCGCAGCTAAGCTAAACTAGATGCCACCTAAACCAGAAAGATGATTTTATATGTATTTTGTAAATATATGTATTTAGACTTATTAGGTATTATAATTTATAAGTGTGTATACGTATTAGGTATTATAATTTATAAGTATGTATACTTATTGAGTAGTAATTCAAAGGGAAAAAAATGCAAAAGTCATTAACATCCTATCTCTACTCATCAGTCATCACACACGCTGCCCTTTCATTTTATTTTTATTCTGATTGACTTTTAAATGTAATTGGCTGTAGCCTGAATCGTAATGATAATCACACTATTACGCCACAAATTTACACTATTTAATATCATTATAAATTATAATACTATTAAGCATGAACTATGATTAATCATATAGTTCATGCTTTTAATTATGTTACTCTTAACTCTTAAAACCTAATTAAATAATTGTACCATATATTTTACTATAGTCAAAAAATAAGCATAACGCTTAAGATAATCATGTATATATTATATTATTATGAACAATATGACAAAATGTGCATTAACTATAACACATTTTGTACCCATGTACCTTTTCAAATAAACAACAATAATTTGAAATCGAACAACAAGTACGAAAGGTCAATGATATAGGTAAATAGGACCCAATTTTGATACCACAGACTGTTCTCAGCAACTCAGCCTGTTCCCAGCACCTACGCCTGTCTCGCACAGTACATTATAATATGTTCAGAGCTAGTTATGGATGTTAGGGTTACTAAGCCTTAACTTCACTACGTTGACCGTTATTACTTATTTGCGAGATATTTATTTAAAACTGTTTTATTCAAATAAAAAAGGGTTTTAAAATCATTTGACTACCTACCTAAGAAGTAATTCTTTGTTCTGAGTTAATTCGACCTATGCACTCTCATCTCCTGAGCTCACCTCAAAAGAAGATACTCAATACTTGCCAGCTGTACACAAGTAAGAAATTATATTAATATATTAATTCATAATCAATGGTAATTTCAAATTTCAAATTTGTAATAATATTAATGAATTAAATTATCTGCGAATAAAAAGGCATACAAGTCTAATAGGTATAATTTAAAATAACCTATATTAGGTAAAATAACCTCCTTATATAAATCTGTATTCACGATCCCTATTAATCGTAATAATATAGGCTTTAGTGAATAGTAAAATTAAGGTAAAGAAAATCGACATTCCAAACCCCACTAATTATTATTCATTTAAAAATTTCTAACTATAACACCTTAGCTTAGTTAATATATTATTATTATAAGGTCATGTATTTCATGTCTCATCAATTGCGCAAGCTCATTTTTCATTCATTACAGTATACTGTATAGTAAATACTAATTTACATTGTTACAATCTCAGCTCAGCTCTGGACGGGCGCCATTTTAATCATACGAATAATTTATATAAAAATTTTTTTTTTTTTAAGCAACAGCTGGTTTAGAAATAATAAAATAGGTTCATTACAAATTTACAAGATAAACAGGGGCCGACTGGTCTAGGGTGCTATAAACCAGGTATCATCCCGGGCCCCCATTCGTACCTATATTTGTAATACAGGCCCCGATTACCAATATCAGGCCCTCTTAAATTTAATTCTTGTTATAATGTAGAACTTTTTCCTATTTTTAGTAAGTTTAAAAAAAATGTACGGGCCCCTAATTAATTTTGTACCCTGAACCAAAAGTAGCCTGTCCACCCCTGAAGATAAATCATAATTAATCTTATTTGCCATATAAAATACCATACAATTGCCAACCGACCTTGTAGCTTAAATTCATGGTGGGACTTCGATATCTAGTAGGTACTAGAGTCTAAAGAGCCTAGATAATATTTATATATATAAGGCTCTCTATCTAGTACCACTAGTACTATACTACTATATTATAGAAATATGTGCAAGTTAAAAATATTAAAATATCAGTGCTGTCAGTTCTCGCAGTCAAATCACGTCCCATGTATTAAATGTTCTACTAATAGACAATAAGTAGATAATAATATTATACAAAGCGTTCGTGGATTCTATCAGCCTGGTCTGCCAGTGTGTACCGATGACGACCAGACGATAATAAAATCGCTTGACATTTTTAAATAAATATACATTTTTTTTTTTATGACCAGACATCCGTCATCCATTATCCGGCTATAGCTGCAAAATAAGAAGAAGCACTGTGTCAGGTCATCTCCGCAAACAATAATAAATATTATTATATTAATATAGGTAAACATAATATAAGGTTCAACAATCAGAAGATTGTTATGACATACGTATTTAATATTTATAATTATAAATAATAGCTGTGTAAAATTGTAAAATCCTCTGATGACATACAACGACGGAACCCATCATTAGTTTGTGTTTTTTCTTTTTAGTAATTTAACGGCTAGAACAGCTTACATTTCAATATCTGTCTAGCCACAGCGATTGTGAGCGCGATTATGGACTCTGAAGCGAGCAAAAAGAAAGTCTCCGGGTCTGCAGCGGAGTTTACCGAACACGCTGTAAATCTATTGAAATTCGACTATCCCAACTCGCAATTCAACGAGTACGACGCACGTGACAGTCCACAGCTCGTCAACGTGAGCAAATTACGGTACGAACGACTTTCGAGTCGCATCCACCAAACGTTTGCAAATGTGAGTACCTACCTACTACCTACTACGATGATTAACCATGATCAGCTCATGGGTGCAAAATTAAATTTATCTTATGCATACGCGTATACGAGTAGGTATAGTCACATATTTACATTATTATACACTGATTTTTTCGTTCATTAAAAAAATTCCAGTAGTTGCAATGGCACCCACTGACTCCTCTCTGTGGACGCCCCTGACCATGATATAGATATGTACCTAACACTCGCCCGAATACGTTTACGGTTTACTCTTGCGATTATCACAGATATATTTTATTCACATAATATAATAATATTCCTTCGAGAACTATTACCTTTCTTGTTTGCAGGCAGTGCACCAAGGGGGGCAAGGTGGGGCTCTAGCCCCCCCCACTGAAAAATATATACGATATAATTAAGTCATAAAACATTATTTTGAAAAGAGCTGCATCAAAGAATTTATGAAATAGACTTTTTTTAAATTTTTAATTTATGGAAATACTTTCGTATTTTCGAAGATTTGTGTCAAGTTTTTTGCCGTTATAAAAAACTGACGTAATAATATTAATATTTTATAGGAGCGTGCGACGCGGCGTATCAATTGTGTCGCAAACATGCAACGCCTGACATGCAGTCTATTTTTAATTTTAAATAACCTCAGTATTTTGTTAAAAAACCTTAGCCCATGTAAAAAAAATATTTGCCCCACTCTGCCCCCCCTGGAAAAAAATTCTAGTGCCGTGCCTGCTTGTTTGACCATTTTGCTATATTGTTTGAAAACCGCGATGTTTTTATGATTCTCTGTATGCACGGCGGCAACACCACGGCGCCGTCGATCAGTAGATCAATACATTTTTGGGAAGCACGTTTTATCTGCCGCATACTCTGCGATCAAATATTATTATTGATGCCATAATATTATGGCATATTGTGTACTTTTAGATTATTCAATTATTGTAGATGTATAATTTACTAAACATCGTATTAATAATATAACCATAACCGCCTTAACCTTTACTCGGGCACTGTCTATACTCAGTGGCAAAGTGTCATAATAGAGACAATAAGAGCATTAAGAGCTCTATCACAATTCACACGAGAATACGAGATACTTGTGGCCGGCGGGTGGCGACTAGTGTCTGAAAAGAATCGGGCGACTAAAAATGTATTGATATTTATTATTTATAGAATTGGTTCACACCATAGTACTAGACGACACAGATAAGGAATCCGTGTCCCGCCGGCGTTCTGTTAAAAATATCGATACCTACATATTTTACGGGGTCTTTATTACTCCCTATATAGACGAGGCAATGAGGCACACGCAGAGCAAATAAAAAAATGTACAAATCCCTAAAAAAAAAAGAAGGGGCCCTTGCCGCGTTCGCGGCCTAGTGGCCATGGCCAGGCTGACACTGATGACAATAATGTTATAAATGTATAATATTATAATATATTTCAATATTTATCAACATCTTAATTTTCGGTTATTGTATTCGTATAAATATTATACCTACTGTATAAAAATAAATACGAGATTACGTTTCATTTTACCGGGTGTGATGTGCAGGGAGAATCGGAAGACGGGTGGAAGTTTATAGTTATCGTTGCTCGTTGGGCGGTCATAACATTTTTGTTTTACATTATTTTTAAGCAATTGTTATTTGGTATTGACTCGATTATTTATGTCAAGCCGCATCATCATCAACTTGTAATCCGGCTGCTGATTAGTTTTTAATTTATGATTTATTTATTTATTGTTTAATATTAATCTTAATGTCATTATGTACACCGGTAATCAAAACCGAAAAATAAAAACCGGTATTTAAAACCAATAACGAAATCAGAAAAAATAAATACCGATATTCGAAACCGAAATCAAAATCAGAAAATAATATTTTCGGTTTCAAGCCCTATAGCTTAATTCAAATATAAAATACAAAAAAAAGTAGGTATACTTTTCACATAATAAGCTTGCAGGGCCTGAGTGGCGCAGTGGTCATGCAGTTGACTACGACTGACACAGTCATCGGTTTGGTTCATAGCAAAGTGCAACAAATTTGTGTGGTTTCTACGCGATCACTACGTGCCAGATTGCCGGTTTCCAACTAGGTCCCACTCTACTGGAGTGAAAGTTCCCACATGTCTTCTCTTGGAGAGAGGAAGTTGTATCATACATATAGTGATATATACATACATAAATATATCGCATACATATCCCTACTACCCACTGGTGATGAGCATTGACAAACACCTTGGGGTCGAATCAATGTACAATTACAGAAAAAAAAAACATAATATACGTTCAAAATCCAAAATAGTAGGTACACAAATATAATGTGTACATAAACTTATCCGATACGCAGTAGTGCAGTACTTGACACTTGTGTAAACGGACGAGTCATGTCCTAAATGCATACCATATGTCCATATTTAAATAAATAAACAAAATAAAATAATCTAAATCATAAGTATAGGTATTAAGTACCTACATAAGTATTTATTTACACTATTATAGTTCATACTTATTCATACTATAGACATATATGTCTAGGATTCATACACTTGTTTAAAATTAATTATTAACTAAAATACTTACCTATATTATACTACCTATTTTAAACTTTACCCAGTTATTAAAATTAAAGAAATTAAATTGGTTGATCATTAATGTTATAATATTAACTTAATATCTACTTAACCCAATTTAAATGTACTTTATTATTATTTATTTATTTAACGGACGTTAGTCCAATTTATATATAATACGCATAGTGTATAAACTATAAATTAGATTTAAAAAAAAATTAATAATAATATTAAAGATAACATATTAAATTAATTATACAATAAAGAGAAATAAAGATAAAATATAAAAGTTTATAATTATAAGTATTAAGATATATTAAGTGATACAGAAAAAAAAATCTAAATTATTTACCGAATTTCCACTAGACAATATAATATTTATAAGTGCACAAGACATATAATTTTGTGTAGGGTTTTATATTAATTAATAAATTATGTATACTATTGTCGTATAATATCTATTGCAGTGCAACATCAGTGAGATACGCCAAGTCTACGCCCCGCATATGTACGGTATTTATAAACTGCGCTATGAAGAAATGAAATTGATTGTTGGCAAAAGTGAAGTAAAAAAAAAAAATTTGTACCACGTGACAACGGAGGTCAGAGCCCTGGAGTCATTGGAGAGTGGACTCGATTGGAGGCGCACTCGGCGTGCCAAGTTCGGGTGCGGAGTGTCGTTCAGTGACGACGCTGATTACGCTAATTTCTACTCTGATAATTCGGTCGGAGGTATAATAATGATATTGTTTATTAGTTTAATAGTTTACAATTAATTTTTGACGGTTCGTCAACGATATGCTACAAGTGTACGCACCCCCACCCCTCATCAGTCACCACTAAAACGCATAAAACCCACTATAAAAATATTATGCCCACGTTGTGAAAATATTCGAATGTACCTAGGTATATTATTATACTGCACGGAATGGATTTATACACAAGTTCCATAACTAGTCGACTTGCTTCGTTACCATCTCAAACGAGGACTGGTAAAAATTTAAGGTAAATTCTCAAATTTTCGCACTTAAAATGTATGCGGGTGTGGAGTGTGTACATATGTTCGCCGCCATTCCACACGCACGTGGGCCATGGGTTTTTTGCGCAACACAGATTTTGTGGCGCATTTTACATTCGGCACACAACGTACAATTATCATTTTATTTGAGACGTCATTGTTTTACCAAAATAACGTCACGTGATTATAATATATATAGTTAATAATGAGATCGTTTCTTTTCTTGTTCTGTTCTTGCGATCGACCGCGCAGGAAGACGAGTGATTATGATATGCTCCGTGCTGGTGAGAAAACAGTACGACATTCCCGAAGGTGACAACGGGGACAGCCTGATCGTACCGCCCGGCAGTGCAGACACGACTGTTAGTCACAACGGCCGCGTATACGTAAAGTACAACGATAATGATTTTTATCCAAAGTACTTTGTGTACTACACTCGAACATCAGAAAACATGACCGAGAGCAAATATTTCCGTGGCAACACCCGCCGGGCGAGGTCGATGGGATTAGTTGGATCGATGAGAGCTATGAATCTTTATTGATTTTAGAACGTTGTGTCTTCGACTGTTTTTATTTTTACATTTTACCGGACTACAGAAGTATTGTCGGTATGATTATTTTTATTTTACATAATATTGTCTATATAATATTCATAAAACATTGATTTTTTTTTTCAAAATATTTCGCTGCAAAGGCCGAGTACAGTTTACATTTTATTTTCTCTGTTCAGTATTCATTTACGACGTTATATCTATACGTATATACTTATGCGTGAACGATTCCTACCAATAACTTACTATTAACATTTAAAGCTGGTATTTTTAACGTAATTTAATTGCACACAAGTCTCATTATATATACGTACACCGTCACACATGAAACTATGAAAGAGTGAATTTTTATTTTTATGTAATTCTATACTATTATTTGTGAATAAATTTTATACCATAAATTTATTTGTGTTCTGGAAAGTTTTCGTTTTTTGTTTAGTACCTATTGATTTTTATAATTGATAAAAAGGTTTAAAATATTCAGTTGGAAATGGTGGCCAAAATTAAAATTTAATAATTTAATAATCATATTTAATGCAATCATGTTAATAAAAAGTTGCAATATTTTTCATATGATAGAAATTGTACTGTTCTAGAAAAACAATACTTTATTACTATTAATCGAATTATAAATTATAATATTGGACAAGGTCCATTAAATATGAAGAATTATTTTATTTTTTTCAATTTCCGGCCAGGACTAATTCAATAGTTTACAGCAGGGGTTCCCAAACTGTTTTGGTTGGTGGCCCATTTGAACCAAAGTATTATCAGGGCACCCTTCCCCAAGGGCCAAGTCATACATACCTAAGTACCTACTAAAAAATTGTCACTGTATGATGGATGGTATTAAATTTGAATTCAACGATATATTATCATTGTATAAGAAAAACGATTCTGAGCGGAGACAGTATGTCAGTCTAGATATAAGACATATTATATACATAATGCATATATATGGTATTAAACAAAAAATTGACCCATAATAGGTACCTATAATAAATTCCAAATTAATCATATCACAATATCCATTAGGTACTTATAACGCGTTATACATCAACGACAAACCCTGATACTATCATAGATATACAATAGTGTACTTTAGAAGTTTCAAGTACCCACAAATGATATTATAAAATCACAACAAAATAACGAAAATAGTTATTCTAGGTTTTTTATGTAATTTCATCCAAATTTGAACTTATAATGACTATAAAAATAAACTGTGCTTCTGTATTTTTTAGATTTTTTGATAACAGAATTAACTACTTACGTGGAATAATATAATAATATTTCCTAATACGACTTCCTCTTAATAAACAAACTCAGTACAACGAAAATGTAAAATTGCTGACCTTGAATTCAATTTGATTGAAAACTTTTCCATTGTAGGCACCAATGATACTGCCAACCATTTTAGAAACAAAGATCATGTTGCGAAGATGAGTTTTCACAGCTTCAGGTTTTTCTTTAGCATCTTTCTTTGCTCGATACAATTTCTTCACCAAAGCTGACTCCTTACGTTTAAGACCGCCACGTGAGAAAAGCCTGCCAGCAGGTTTATAAATGCCAATAGATAATAATTTGCCCCTGGATGTCCAAAAGCTGGTCCAAGTCAACGCCTCGGTATGTGAATTTACGGAAAAGCTTTTAACCTTGTATTCAACCTGTGCCTGAAACATAACCATTTAAACTGAAGTTAAAACAAACATGGATAGTAAATTCATAAAATCAAAGGCAATCACACTTGGGCTTTGACAACGCTTCAAAGGAACCTGGGAGGGAGGTGAGTTAGAATAGAATGGCATACTATTTCCATGCAACATTCACTCAAAAGTGTATTTCAGCGTTTTGAACGAGTGGAATGTTTGAAATTCCAAGTTCTAAACACATTCAACCGTTTGGACGGAAAGATTCTACGTGTAAAGCGAGCTTTAGGGACGCCCAAAAGACAATGTAGTAATTCAATGCTTTTAAATTTTAGGTTAAAATGGTTAAATGTACTCCGGAATTTTCTAGGGCGTTCGTTTCAAATCACCATCGGGTTGAAATTGTAACGAAGCGAACTTACGGTGTTTTCAGCCATTTTGATGCCCAGTGGTTATTTTCACGTCCAACGTGGAAGGCAAAGTTTAACTCAACTTAAGTACCTAACATCGCTGCTAATCGAGAAACAAAAAGAAAGACCACTCACCACGTCGTGGCAAAATAGATTTTGACACTGGTTTGTGAGGTGTCGGGCGAAAAAGTTACATAATATTGTTGCTGGTATAAACAATAATAATAATAATAATATTGCGCGCTTGTACGGGTTTTGCCTTTTAGTATATCATGCAAGTAAGGTAGTAGGTACGTATTAAACTTTGAGTGGTGAAACGGCCTTTGGACCGTACGGACTCGCGTATTTTATGCATTGCGCTTTCGGGAGTAAAGTATGTGGTTCCTGCACGTCGCCCAGTCAACATAGATTGTCCGTGGCAACACACGTTTAATTCAAGTCTAATAATATATTATTACATATGTGCATTTAAGCACTAAAGTAATATACAGTGAAACCTCGATAGATAACTCGAACGTCTATAAGTTGAATTTTCGATAACTCGAAGGAATATCTTCGCCCCCGCATTTCAATAAGTACACACAATTTTTTCTATAACTCGAATTTTTTTTCGCCCCTAACCGATTCGAGTTATCGAGGTTTCACTGCATTATGAAAAGTGACTTGGTGTGGCGCGATCCGTACACTCAACTGCGGAAATGCTCCGAGTGTATGTATCGGCCGGTGTTGCTAGCTCCCGAATGGGTGACCACCCGGAATTTTTAGTTACAAATCCTTGCCATACATACAAACGTGTTTCAACCAAGCGTCCCTCCCTCTTACAAAAAAAAAAAACACAGCTAATGGCCGTAGTTGCCGGGCTTAAGCTCAATAAAAAAATAAAATAATAATAACAATAATATATGAAAACAGACTTACGCTTAAACGTCGACTCTTCCGGTGCAGAAATCTATATCAGTGCAGACTTCCATTACACAGCCGTCTTCATCAATCTTGCTCCAAACTGAAACTAAAATCCAGTAAAAGGTATCGAAAGCATTTTATGAAAATAACCCGAATGTAACGAAAATATGTTTGTGAATTTGTGTTATAACTTACATTATACTGTTAAACAAACTGTCCACCTATTTTTGGCAATTTTTTTTTGTTCACTGAAATTATAAAAATCGTTAATGGTCTCTGATGAATGTCAACGATTGGCGATTCCCATAGATATACAAGGTCAAAGTGTGTTGATGTATGTATTAATACAAGTTGCATAGATATAAAATATCCTAACCGACTAATATCACTATAATTAGATATAATGTAATATAAAATAATGAAATGTGAAAATTTGAAAACAATTTCCTACCTATATAAAACCCTAAAAAAAAATCGCGAGTTTGAGGAGTTCTCTTAAACCCCAAATGTTTAACTAGGTACATATATTTAATTGAGCTTAAAATTATTTAAGTGGTATCTGCTATGTACCTAAACCTTACAAAATATCATATCAAATAAAATTGATCATATTCTGTATTTTATTATACCTCCCTACCTACCTCTACTTATATGGGTCAGTGGCGTAGCCAGGGGGGGAGTTTTGGGTGTTTAACCCCCCCCCCCCCCATTGACATTTCCCCCCTAATAAATATATTGTTTATAGGGTTCGGGACTGCTTGTATGTTTTATTGAAGTGGTCGTAGATTATTTTAGATAAGTTATAAATTTGTCTTATGAAATGGCAAAATGAAATACAAAGTTGAATTTGCATATTTTGCATTTTTTTTTAACTTAAATGTACATACATAAAATTGTCGGGAAAAATCATATATGGATAACATTGAAAAATATCTTAAAAAATATTATGTTTGGTTAGGTACAGCAGGTGCTAATTTTGAGATTTGGGGAGGCCAAAGCCTAAAACCATACTATTATAAAATTGAATAAGCTTAAAAAAATTTTGTAAATGTTTGGGAGGGCTGTTAAAATTGTTGGTCGTGCTTGGCTACAGTTGGCCCTATTTTCACATATGGTAAGTATGATTTTATAAGTCTCTTTTTGGCAAAACTGTGTTAAAACTATAGTTGACATCTAGATTTTAGATTGTACGAAGAAATGAAAATCAGTTATTCGTTATTACCTATTACTTATTTATTAACCTAGTATTTTATGTCAGTGTTTTTAAAAATTAAGTTTTTTATTTCACAATACCTAGTTTGAAAATGTCCAAAACATACAATAGTGTCCTCTGTCCACCATATTAATCAATATAGGTACCTACTTACTTATATTCAAATTAGTAAACCCGTGTATAAATAATTTTTATCATGTTTTTATACCGACTTATTTTTTAGTTTTTTATTACCAAAATTTTAATATGTCTTATGCATTTTTCAAAAATAATATAAAAATGTAGCTGCATATATTTAAGCATATTTTGACAATTTTTAATGCAAAAAGTCAAGTCCCGAATCCTAAATTTATATTTATACGAAAACTGTAAAAACTTGGTTTTAATCTATACTTAAACACCCCCCCCCCCATTTCATAATCCTGGCTACGCCAATGATATGGGTATCGCCTAATCATTGATTTAAAATTTCAAAAAATTTTTTTCCTACAATAATTTTGTATATAATACTATCCATCTCAGGGGTCTCAGTAGGTATATAGTAGTATAATTATTTAAGGTATTTTCGGATTTTCCATAGTATCACAATAATTTTGTACACCTAAAACAACGGGATTTTTTTAAAAATTACTCTGCGTTTGCAGGCGGGTACCGGCTGGCCTGTCAATAAATATTATTTTGGTCCATCGCGTTAAAAATGTAGAAGGAAAAAGCTTACGGAAATAAATGTTATTCTTCCAGCGGAACAATAGACGTATATACTATATACCCTTTACGAGGGTACTGCAATGGTCAGGGCGGCACATCTCATTAGGGAAATGCAGCGCGCACGTCTTCATCTCCGACCCAAATGTACAATCCGGAAGTATTAAATAGGTATCACATTCGTGAAAATAACTCAACAACCAAAATGGAACGAAATAATATGCGAGTGAATATATTATTTGGAATCGATGTTGCCATAGATAATTCAAAACCTAACCGATGGATAATTTGGCATTATTTTTAAAAACTAGAAGCATATTTTGTTTTGTTCTTTACAATATTTACGCAAATGCGGGAGATTGAATATTCAAATGTATAACACAGCGGTACCGATTTGTTTCTCGCGGGTAACCGTTTATTAACAAATTGATACTGATATTATAATTGTACGGTAACGTAGATCAATAGTGTTTATGGATTATAGGCATTGACAATTTTCACAACTGGTGCTTAGTCCATTTATTTTAGTTTTAAATAGTTTCAAAGCTGGTAAAATTGTTTACAGATTATTATTACAGTTCTTGCATACATTTTTTTATTTAGATTACTATAGCAAAGTGTTGTCCCTATAGCTGTTGTGCCTTGGATATGTGTCTTAGACACTCTTCTTAAATATGTCAAATTTGAAAGGGTTGGGACGAGGTACTTTTCTTTAAGTCGTTTTTTTAAAAAATAAACTCTCTTCGGCATTGATTGAGTGTTTTTTTGTTTTTATAGAAGTAGTCAAAACATGTTTTTATAGATTAAATATAACACAAATAAACATTTTTCACAAAATGTATATATATTTTACATATTATGTACAAAATTAGTTAGTAATTACCTCTAACAACACTATATATTTGTCAAGGTAGGCTTTCTACTCTATTGAAATAATAGGAAAACTTTTTTTCGCCAAAAAACCACTCGACCACTTCTACCGTTGTTACTTATTGTACGAGGGTAACCAATGGCAACAAATACTAATTTCTTCTATATTACTAAATTATAATCTGTAATATGTAACCAATAGGCAATCGCAGCTATATTGTCCATTAATAAACGAAAATTTCCATCGTAAATCTCAAAATACTTAAATTTGGAATAAAAAAAATTAAGGCCTACTTATCGAGATAACTACAATTATCCTATCTCTCAAATTTGACCAAGCAAGATTAATTTACAAAGTTAAATTAAAATTGTTAAGTGGTTTTGGATATTACGGTGAAGAACATCGTGGAATACCGGGTTTTTTATATACAAAGATTAATATTTAATACCAATGTTATACCGATGTTATACCAAGTGATTCTATTATCATTGAACACTGATTATTTCAAAATGTAGATATGAATGTTTTTGAAAAATACATTTTACGTGATTTCTAGTAGTTAAAAAATAACATTTAAAAAAATATATTCTTACATTTATTTATATTATAGTTTAAATAGAATTATGTGTATGATACTACGGCAAAACTAAGTCTTCAATCATGCTAAATTAAGTACATTTTAAATCTGCTGTTTATTCTTTAGATTCATTGTGTGGTTACATGTTTATACTTGTATCTGGTGCTCATAGCCATAAGAAGTATCATATCCAAAACCATTAAAATTGCATAAAATAGGAATTCATGACCCTAAAAAAATTTGATTAAAATCGAATGCTTAATAATACCATTCACAACTTTAAGTTATATCGTACTTGATTTTCAAATAGTCCAATTTTCGAAAAAATAACTACAAGTGAATTTCCAACTGCCGCTGCACACAAATTGGCTGCTGAAAGAAATGACTTCATACTCAATGGAGCCTAAAAATGAATTAGATAATTAGATAAGAATTAATAACAATATCAGCATTCAGTATTTATTTAATAAGAAATATAAATAATTTATTAATTATTAATAATGTTACTTGGGTGAATGCGAATTCATATAATGTGACCAGAGCCATTACTTCTGCCACTGTAATTAAAATCGTTTGCGGAACTTGCCAAAGAATATGGATATATTTACCTTTTTCTAAAGTGATCAACTTAGCATTCTAAAATTGCAAACAATTCAATTAATAACAACAAAACATTTTTATATTACCTATGATGCGTTTAAATTAGTTACCGTGTGGTTAAAGTTATGGTGAATTAATAGGTCATTAATACTAGCAGGGAGAAATTCAACATTTTGCAAAATAGGTTCATTATCCAAATATATGTCATAACTAAAATAAATAGGTATAAATGTCAGTTAAAAAATAATTCAAAAGTTAAGCATACATAATTACACATTATAAGTATAATTAGGCAATACTTACATTCCGACAGGTAATTCATAAGATTGATCTTGGTTCGTTGAAAGTTTAAAACTTATTTCGGACAATTTATTATTAGTATTCCTTAATGCAATGTTTTGGCCGGAGAAATTATCATGCAAAATCCTTGTAAATTATTATAATAATTTTTTAATATTATATGTTGATTAAAATGAGTATATGTATATTCGATTGTTCTACTACACTATGGGTAGGTAATACGTATGCTGATACATAATGTATTAAAAGTTAATAAATGTTTGATGTTGTTATTAATGTTGGTATAGTATAATATTACCAAAAACCCAAGTATCTTAGATACTTACCTAAGATTTGAATTTCCATTCTTTAATTTCTTCAATTCGCTTAAATGTATTAATTCAATATCAACATTATTTTTAGACGTAAACAAATATGACGAAACCTAAAATAATTAAATAAATATACATTTTTACAGTTGGTTTTTTCAATGGCCAAAATACCAAATGCTGGTTAATAAAATAATAATAATTCTAACCATCCCTTTTTCGATGAAAACATGTTGTTTCAATGTATTCGATTTTAATTCACAAGCAGGAAGTAAGTCTATGGATAAGACGTCAGTTTCATTAAATACAGTTGTATTGTAATTAATATGAAGTACATCTAATTGTTCAATACTGAAGTTTCCAACCAAGGAACCGGATATGGATACATTGCAATCAAAATTGTTGTATATTCTGAGTTGGCTTTCATTTGACGGTATGGAAGAGGTTTGGCCCTGAAACACGCATTTTTAAAATTGATAACCTAAAATGTGATACCTATCTATTTCCTAAGTAAAATTACATGTATTAGTTTTGAAGTTAAACTGTAAACTTTAAACAATCCAAACCATATCTAAGAGGTATCTATATTAATTACCAATTTTTATTCAAATAAGTCCGCATTTCAAATGTCAATAGACATTGATTTAGATGAATGGGATCCATTTTTGTATTTTGCTAATCTTAATTATTAATTTAAAGAAAACCAAAAACTAGGGCTATTTTGAAAGAGATTAATTAATTAATTAATTTAAGAGATTGGATGCAATTTTGGTGAGCTTAACAGAAGTGCTTCAAAATTTAAATTTTCCATATTTTTCTATTTATTAACATTTTAATTGAATGGCCAAAATTTACATTATGTAATTATTATTAAGTACATACTTACAATTATCGTGTATTGGACAACAGCAGCACATGCAAATGATAGTGCAGCAAACATTCCACCAAGAATGATTTTTCTAAAATCTGTATTTATACCAATTTTATACAAAAGTGGATAGACGGCCACATTAAAAAATGGTATAAATATTAAAACGAACAATGGGTTAATTAAATGAATTTGATCAGGCTTTAAAATCCAATTTAAAAAATCGATTTTTCCGTTCATTAGTGTTCCTTGCAAAACCCAACGAGAACTCTAAAAAGGAAATTTATTTACCAAATATACATTATACAATATACGTCTATACATTTATTTACTTTTTACTTCTTTTAACTTAAATTCTTTAAATTATTATATTGAGAATAAGTCATTAACTAAACATAATTTTTAAAAGGTGGATCATTGATGACCCATAAGAATTAGTCGTGAAAAATGTAATCGAAAAATGTATTTTTATATTCATAGATGGATGTAAAATATTGAAATATAATATAGATTATATAATAATAAATTAATATTATGTGCCTACATATATGTGGGCCGGTATATGGCAATGCATAAAGATTACCTTTATCAAATTCGTTTTTTTGAATAACAATAACTCAATAACGAATAACTTACTTGTTGATCTAAAAGTGTGTAGAACATTGGGATCGGAATTAACAAAAATAAAACATCTAACGCTGATCTCAAATCAGATATTTCATGTGTACTGTACTTATCATCTGCGTATTCCAACCAATCTTTCCTTTTCGCTTCATTTGATGAAGCGGTTATTTTTTTTCTCAATGCGTGCTTTTGGGGAAAACAAAGATAATATAATAATATAGGTATTGTTCATCATATATTCTGTATTTGTATAATTTATATAGGTAGATACTTATATATTTGGTACGTTATAAGTTATAACCATTAGCGCATCTTGGTGGTGGGTTGGGGCCCAGTGGCGTATTTAGGGGGCAACGAGGGGGAGGGGGCAATTGTCCCGGGGCGTCAAATTCTAGGTCCTCAATGTCTTTTGACGATGCCGCAACTTCTAATTTTCAAATGAGAACCAACCTTTTTAACTGTAAATTGTTGAGCTGATTTTGAACTTATAAATTTAAATAAAAATTGAAAATATGGTCCTTAAATAGGTACGTATATTTAAAAATTCAAATAATCAGAAATAAATAAATAAAGGAAAAAAATTAGGTGTGCACTGTGCATACTTGATGCTTCATGTACAATCGTTAACTTATATTCATTACAAGCCAATTTAAAATATATCAACTTAGTAAAGGTCGTGGAGGAAATGTGATACTCCCTCCCCAAAAAAATTGATCCTAGTTGCGCCTATGGTTATACTTATAACTCATCAGTTTTTATATAGGTATCTCTATATATAGGTATAAAATATAAACACTAAATAATAAATATTAACTAAATAGGTATTTTTGTTTTAAGCTATTAATTTAATACTCTTACAAATATGCATCCGATTGAATTTGTAATGACACTGGACGTGGGTTTAATGATCTTATACAGGTTCTTGGCACTTACAAAGAATACTCAAACATTCATAAAAAAAAATATATATAAATATTGTATATTGTGATAATATTGCTTATAACATATTAAAGTAAATAAATAAAATGACAAAAAATATGCATAACAATAATTACATAATAAGTGGGTAACCAAGTAGGTAAGAACCGGGATACTTTACTCCACATATTATATTTCTTTTTTATTTTAAACCTATATACTATAGATTCAATGTACGTAATATACGTATTGATATCAATAACTATACTCCAGTATTGCGCGCACTTAGCCTTACATCTTTAGCAGATAGGCGCGTTAAAGCTAATCTGGCCTTTTTAAAAAAGTTAATCGATGGTTCCTTAAATGC
>WHPZ01587594.1:0-11112 GCA_016617965.1 Macrosiphum rosae | reverse complement strand
AACTTCGAAAAATAAGAAATCGCTTCTTGGCAACCCATATTGTCCCTAAATCCAAATTGTTTATCACTTATAGTTTTGTTATTAAAGGTGAACCGATTTAGTTGCAGCTTAGCACATTTTTCAATAACTTTCGCTATGGAAGAAATTAAAGAAATTGGTCTATAATTATGTAATTCTCTTTCATCACCTGCTTTATATATAGGGCACATAACAGCTTTTTTATATATGGTTGGGAATATACCTTTTTCAAAATTTAAATTAATTAAATGAGTATGCGGCTTTACAACATAGTTTGAAATTTGTAATAGTAAGTTTGACGAGATGGAATCAAATCCCGGTGATGAACCTTTTTTAGTGTATTCATTATTAGCGATAACTCATCATGCGTAAATTTGGTATATTTTAAACTATTTTCTGTTATATTTTCATTATTATTTGTTTGGTTTTTTTAATTTCCTACTTCTTTTTTCGTTGTACTGTCATTCTGAATTTGATTTGCTATTTTTTCTCCTACAGTTATAAAATAATTATTAAATATATTGGCACATTTGTGTGTATCTATATTGATATCTAACAAATCATTTTCATGAATTATTTGTGTGATTGGTTTTTTATTTTTAACATTTCTGTTAGTTATCTTCTTAATTACTTTCCATACATTTTTAGTATTATTACTATCACTAATTTTTTTTCTATAGTACTCATTTTTTGCATATCTAATTAAAGTACACAGTTTGTTTTTGTATTTTTTGTAATAGTTTAATAAATCATTAGGTCTTTTTATTGTAATTTTACCTATTTTGTCCCTTTTCCTGATTAATCCAGCTGTTATGCAAGGCTTAATTTTCCTTTTACTCGATACGATGTTATTTTTTTGATCCGTCGCTTGGATTATATAATTATTTAATATATTATGGAACATATTTGCACAGGAATCAACTTCTGTTTCGTTGTATATAGTCTCCCACTTCTCTTTCATTAAAAATGATTTTAATAGTTTAATATTTATAAATGATTTTATATTAGTAAACTCATCCTTATTTTTAATATTTTCAGTGTCTATTAATATGGTACTATAATGGTCCGTAATATAAGATTCTAATATAAAAAGTTTTACTTTATCGGTACCATTAATTTTTACGAATATTTGATCAATCGTTGAACGACTGTTATTAAGAATCCTAGTATAATCATTTATACAACTAATAAATCCTAATTGAGCCATAAGGTTTAGATATTCAACTTTAGATTCATCATTACTATTTTGTGCAATATTTATGTTAATGTCTTCTATTATGATTACTCTTTTTGTTTTAATTTTATTAACTAATTCTCTTAGTTGAGTTTTAAAGTCATTGAAAATATTATTATGTCCTCTATATATGTATAGCGATTATTTCACGAGCCGATTCACGAACACATAAACTTAAATTTAAACAATTACAATTATCCATGAAAATTTCACTAACCTTAACTATTTTTTGTTTATTACTAACAAAAGCTACAATTCCACTATTTTAGTTAAAATTATTTTCCTTAGTTCTATAAGATGTGAAGCCATGAATCTCAAAATTAATAACACAATTATTTAGCCAACATTCAGTTAGCACTTAGCACTATACAGATAATAAGATTTAAGTTGTTATCTAACATAACTAGAAATTGGTAAAAAATTTTTGTAATTGATCTAATATTTAAATGGAATATAATAAAACCATTATTATTATCAATATATAATCCTAAATCATTAATATCAGTTAAAATATTTGTTTTAAGGTCATATACTTTATTTAATTCATCTATAATATCATGCATGAACAATAATTAATCTACTTACAAACTAATATCGCAATATCTAATTTATATTATTTTATTTAAATCTTTTTCGTCGTTGATCCTTATGACTTTGGTGCTATCATCTTTCCGTATTAATATATCAGTTCCACTCGTCCATACATATTTGTAGTTTTTATCTTTCGCCGCTGACTTTGACCTACCCAGTAGTAATCGTTTGAATTTTGTCAAGTGGTTATTTATATATATTTTCGATGTAGGCCAGTCGCTTTGGTATTGATTTGCTGTCCATTTGTTTTTCTTTGCTGTTGTAAGAAACTGGTTTTTGGCATTTGTATCCGATAACCAAGCAATTATTTTCGTATCAGTTTTCTGTTTAGATGGTATTCTGTAGGCTTTAACTACGTCGCATTCAATGTTCAATTTACTTATCATTTCCTTAACTGTATTTTTACAGTCTTCGTTTTGTATTAGTGGAACTCCCATGATTTCGACTACTTTTCTAATGTTTTCTGCTCTAATTCATCAACTTTAATTTTTAATACTCGAATTTCAGATGATAGTTTGTCGTTTGTTTCAGTTAGTTTCATGTTCTGTTCTCTTAGTTCTTTCATTTCGTTTAGTATTTTTCCGACGGTGATATTGAACTGATCGAATTTAGTGCTCATGAACTGTACTGATTCAGTTAATTGTTGAATATTATTGTTCTCATCATTAACACTCTGTATATCTCCTTTTTTACTCTAAATTATACTAATTAATTAAAATAACTGAATACAGTTAAATTTTATATCTGAATTTAAACTTGATTACCACTTGATTTACCATCTGGTATCTCAAGGTTGTATGATTTAATACGATTAATTCTTAATTTATAGATTATTATGCTAATTGAAATCGCGAAAAGCATAGAAAATCCATAAATTATTATTACATAAAATTCGATTCTTAATATTAATAGAGGTTCTGAGGAAACGTGTGGACGTTTACTAATGTCAAATGCTATGTTTGCTAAAAAAGCATTCTTAACGGATTCTTACAAAAGTTTAAATAAGTTATTTTTATTATTTTCTGGTATAATATCAAACTGGGTATTCTTAACTGGTCGATTGGTTGTGAATAGTATAGAATTTCCTATATGGATTATACATAAAGGGGATAAGCTCAGTCTTCCTACACCTGCAATTTCGATTTTAGATGTTAGTGAAGAATTTTGACAGGTTATGGTTCTTATCTCCGGTTGACTATAATATATCCAAGAATTAGTTTGGGTCAATTTATGCCAGATGGGCGTATTTAGGGATACGAATTTTACCTTGCAATTGTTTGAGCTTGATTGATGATTTGTAATTAGTGAAATAACACGCATAACTTGGATCCTGCACTGTGCTGGATTTGTTGAATGTCTTTACAGATTTTGTAGTGCGTTGCCTGTATACATTTTTCCCATTGCTCTAGTCTTAACGTTAGGAGATATTCATTGTCTCAGCTAAATCCTACATAGTCTGTTTCTGGATCAATTAGTATTATTGTATTTGTATTGTATCGTATCGGTAATGGTATTGGGTGATACATGGTATACTCATCGCTGGGGATTTCTGATATTCTGTAGAACTCTATTAGAGTTTCGGTATCAACTTCCCATGGAAGAGCATTTCCGATGGGTATGTCCATTTTAATTTATAATGATTCTATGTGTAGTTTCTTTGGGGTGAACATACTAGTGTCTACTGCTGCATTTAATACGGTTACGAGATTCTGGGTTTCATATGTTCAATATTACTTCAAATATAAGGGCTTGTTCTAATATATTGTTTTTAAATTACAGTTTATTAATATTCGTAATACTATTTGTTTGTTGTTGTAAAAATCGAATATTTTCCTCTAGCTTTTGTTGTTGCTTTTTAGTCTGTGGTTTGTTTCTGTTTGTGATATTCTTGTTTTCTCTGATTTTAGGTTGAGGCTGCTAGCTTTGGTTCTATTTAACCCTATTATTTTGTTTATTATTCAATATCGATTTTTGAACACATGCCATGTAGAACGTTGGCCACACGTCTAAAAGCATGTACCAATCCTCGGTGAATCCTGTTTTCCTCTGTCCGTTCATAACCAATAGGTAACATCTAACTATGATGATTTACTTCAATTTCATTTAAGTAGGGTAAGGTTGCTCGAGAAAACTGTTGTATGAATAGTTCACAAGTGTTAGAGATTTCCATGCTTCCGAAGTTTTTTGTCATTTTCTTACAAATGTCCATAGTCGCTTCATAGCATTTCATTATCATAGCGTACTAAATTATTGTATCGAGGTCCAGATAAGTTACCAAATTCCAGCTGACATGCGATAATCTAACTTCTCCACATGACTCATAATACGCTCCTTGATTGATTTCGAAAGATATTACATTAAATATTGACATGAATGGTCTGTTGAAGTCGATCGTTTCGAGATTCTTGATTGAAGGTTCTGTAGGTTGTAGAATGTTCAGGATGATTCTGAAACATGTTTTAATATCTTTCATGAAGTTTCTTAAATAGGTTTTTATGTAGTTTGACTGGTTTATTCTTTTTAAATATTGTTGGGTTTGGAGAGTCTGGGTGAGAATCTATCACAGTATAGGGTCCTAGCCATTTTGGAGCTAGTTTCCCTTTGTTTTTCTTTTCTTGCATCATTACTTTGTCACCAGGGTTTATTTTCAAGGATTTATGCGTTTGGTCGTAACGATTCTTTGATTCAATCTTGCTAGTTTATAATTGGGCTTTAGCTAGTTGATGAGCTTCTTGCATATTTTTCTTTAATTCGTGGCAATAATCATTGTAATTGTATTGAGGTTCTGGGGTCCTAGTAAATGAGTTTGGAATCGTGAGTTTGTTTCCATAGACTAGTTCATAAGGTTGGAAATTCGTAGCAGAATGGACTGTAGAGTTATGGCAGAACATAGCAAATGGTACACGCGCGTCCCAATTTGAGGATTTTTATTTGCAAAACTACGGAGGTATTCACCTAATGTTCTGTGGCTCCTTTCCAATGAACCATTGCTCTGTGGTCGATATGGGCTCGTAGAAGTCTGTTTGATCTTCAGTTGATTACATACTTCTTTAAAGACTGCTCAAAAATTTAGTTCCGCAATCTTTGACGAGTGTCTGTTTAACTCCATGTAGACATACGAATCGAGCAACGAAGTAATGTGCCACAGTATTTGCTTCGTGATTGTACATGGTGACTGCCCATGCGAATTTTGACAAGTAATCCTGTAATGTTAGGATAAAAGAATTTCCGCTAGTTGACTTAGGTAATGGACCTACAATGTCTATGAATATTTTTTCAAAAAGACGGGATGCAGTGGTTGTTACCTCCATTGGTTCTTTTATTGTTCGGTTAGTTGTCTTGCTAAGTTGACAAACTGTACACGATAGAACGTAGTCTTTGATCATTCGTCTCATCCCTTTCCACTGATATTGAGATATTCGTCAATAAGTACGGGTAATGCCTTGGTGTCCGCTCATAATATTTTCGTGGAATTATTTTAGTATTTGCAGTTGTTCTTCTTGTGTCGGCTCCTCTTTTATCATCACCTTTATAGTAATAGAAGAGTTCCGGAATATATAACATAATATGGGACGAATGGTTTCCCATTTTAATCCTCTTAGACCGCACTCTAAACGTGGGTATGCCAGATGAGTGATTTCTCGTTCTATGCATGTATTCTGAGGTTTATGAGGCTTTGAAATACATTTTTGTAAGTAGGCTTTTGCCAGTAATGTTCTTTTGTGATAAAATAAAATACTGATATTTTTCCTGTGTCTAATGAGGCAATTTCCGTAACGGATCTGTTCAGACTACGTAGTCGGGCAATATTCCCAAATTTTCTTCGCACGGCCAACTCTATTCCTTGTGTCATCTTGAAATCTGCTGATACACATACTGCTAGAGATGAATTTAACTCTTCGTCAAAAATGTTTCCTCAGATCTCAAGAACATTGGTAGTAGTTTTTTGTTTAGAGTCAGCTGTTAAGAATCTTTCATACTCTTCTGTTTCCCGTGAGTGTGAATCCTCTGAATACTCTGGATATTCTGGTCGAGTTTCTGAAAATTGTCGAGGGTCTTCCGAAGGTATTACTTGTTTTCCGGTTTCTTGAACAGAGTCAGTTGATTCAGTGTTCTGTTGTGACCTAGTAACCACTCTATGAATTCGACTAAGAGCATCGGCATTAGTATTACTTGCTCCAGGCTTGTATTGGATTGTATATTGATATTCTTCTAGTTTTAGTCGCCAACGGGTGAGTCTAGAACCAGGATCCTTTAGATTGAAGAGCCGTACCAATGCTCGATGATCTGTTATGACATTAAATTTTTGTCCGAAAAGATATGGTCGAAATACCTTTATGCTCCGTACTTGAAAGTTCTTTTTAGTGGTGTTGTAATTTATTTCAGCTTTGTTTAGGGTTCTTGACGCGTATGCTATTGGTAGGTCCTTACCTACAAGTCCTTGGGAAAGTACACAGCCTATAGCATAGTTACTGGCGTCGCACGTGAGGTTAAAATATTTTGTGAAATCCGGGTACTGAAGTATCGGAGATTGAATTAAACAATTTTTTAATGTTTCAAACGATTGCTGGCACAAATCACTCCACCTATACGGGACATCCTTCTTGAGTAATGATGTTAAAGGCTTTGCGATTTGGCCATAGTTTTGGATGAATCGTCGGTAGTATCCGGACAACCCAAGAAAAGACTTAATCTCTTTAACGTTTTGTGGAATAGGAAATTTTTGAATGCATTCCACCTTTTGAGGGTCTGGTTTTACGCCTTCGTCTGTAATTCGATGTCCTAAATACGTTACTTCCTTTCTGAGAAATTCGCATTTTAGCGGTTGAAGTGTTAAATTATATTTTCTAAGTCTATTGAAAATTTCGGCGAGTTTTTGTGAATGGTCAACGAGATCTTTAGCGTACACTATTATGTCGTCGAGGTACACAAAGGCTTTTAATCCGTTTAATCCTATGAGTACTCCGTTCATCAATCGTTTGAAAGTTTCGGAGGCACCTTTCAGTCCGAATGGCATGCTTGAGAATTGGTAATGGCCTTTGTCGGTCGAAAAGGCCGTTTTCTCTCGATCTGCAGGATTTATAGGTACCTGATGGTACCCCTGGGATAAATCAAGAGTCGTATAATACTTTGATTTTCCAAGCTGATCCAAAATGTCCGTGATGTTTGGCAGCGGAAAAGCATCTCCCACTGTCACTTGATTCAATTTCCGGACGTCTACGCAGACTCGGTACTCGACTTTTTCATTCATGTCGGGTTTTTTTGGTACAACTAGAAGGAAGTGCATTCCACGGTGAATCACTGGGAGTGATCACACCATCCCTTTCTAGTGCTTCCATCTGGTTGGTTATCTCCTGCTGATGTCGTTATGGCAAACGATACGGTTTATCATTTGTTGGTTGCACCGCTTCAGAGGTTCTGATTTAATGTGCAATCGCCGTAGTCGCCTTAATTTTGTCACCATGCAAAAAGAATATGCCCGAATAGTCGTTGCAGATAGACAATAAGGCAGATTTCTCTTTCACATTAAGATGATCTGTCCGCAGGGCCTCGTGTAAACGGGCTATTCTGTTACATCCTACACGAGTTTCTTATTGTTCTTGAATTTGTGTTGTATGAACGTGAACTAACTGTTCTAGATTAGGGATTTGAATTTGAATAGGATTTTCTTTCGGATTTATTAGTGATATAAAGATGGATTTATTTCTTACGGTGGTGATGCAATTTCCAAATGTAACAGTCTCTGTTATTTTTTGATTGTCAACAAGTATTTGTATATTTTCTGCTGCATCTAGAGGTGAAACTGCCATAATAGTCTGTACGTGGTTGTAGTGTAATGTTTGAACGATCCGTGAGTGTTAACTCGTTGGTTTGATAATTTACAATCGCTCCTTGTCCGACGATGAAAGGCATTCCTAATATGCCTTCATGTGGCACTGAAAATGTTGGTTGAACCACGTGGAATTCAACAATTCGTTTGTCACCTCCAACTTGTATTTCAATATTTGTAGACCCTATCGTATGTTCTGTGATTCCTTTTAGTTGGTAAATGGTTTTATCATATACCATTACGTCTCCTTTGAGAGCTGAAAGTTTAATTAGATTTAAGTCACTACCCGAATCAAGCAGAAATCGGATAGATTGTTTAATGGTCTGAGAGCTTTTGACCGGTAATGTGGTTGTCGTCGAGTTTTTGTTTAATTGTAGTCATTAAGACGAATGTTGAAAAGTGACTGCGGCTGTTTTTATACTGCTTGCCGGGCGTCCACTGCACCGTTGCCATCCGACTGCGATTGGTTTCCCTAATTTTTTGATGAATTTTCTGAAGTTTCTATTCCTTTTTTTGAGTTAACGTATTTTAGCTTCCGATACACTTCCTTCGTGTGTCCGGGTTTCTTGTAGTATCTGCAGGTGATAGTGTTAACTATTGCCTTGACTGGATGATTTGCTGAATTTCCACTGTTTGAAGTACTTTGTTGTGTCCGGCAATCCCATGCCCAATGCCTCATTTTCCCACAGTGGAAATATGGTGTACTTGGTTGTTTTTTCAGGGTTTTACCGTTTTGCTGCTTGTTAGGTACTTCATAAAATCGTTTGGATTCTTCGAGAGATTTTCTTACTCTTTTTTCTTCGCGGGCTGCCGGTATGGCCTTGTCTAAGGTAGGAGGGTTTCTTGCTTTTATAAAGTCTTTGAGATTTCCTAGTCCCTCGATGAATGCTTGGACTGTTTGGGCTTTCAAACTATTCTCTATAGCTGTAGCTGCTTCTAACGTTTTTCCACTAGTTTCCTACCCCAGGATGAGTGTCTGTAATGATTCTATTCGTGAAGAGTACGAAGCCACGTCTTCATTTGGTCACTGTTTACTTGAGTACAGCTCTAGATATAAATGTGTTGTTGTGCGTTTAGGTTCCAGTGAGTTTTTTAACGTCTCCTTGAGCTCGTTCCAACTATTAATGGCCCGAAATTTGATTGCTGCTCGAGCTTTATTTGTCAGCTGTATCACGATTCCTTGTAATAATCTAGGTTTCGCACGACCGTTTGCGCACATGATCGGAAACTCGCATTGTTCAAGAAAGACTTCTAGGTCTTCTTAGTTGATGCCACTGAATGTTGAGGGTAACAATTTTAGTGCTGCTTCTAAACCAATTGTGTCCACTGCTCTATCCAATGTGGATAAAGGTTCTAGTATTTGTGGTGAACTTTGGATATTTCCACTTTCTAATAATTTACTAGGTTCTAATAATGTTTGGTTGCCCCCCAAGTTAAGAGCTATGGTTTGATTTAATAGGTTGTCATTCATTTTGCTATCAGCTAAGTTAGTGTCCTATCTACTTTAGCTAAGGTTTGACTAAAATTTAGTAAGAAGGATTCGTTATTTTCTACTAATTGATCTATTTGACCTACTAAAGTTTCTGAGGATAAAAGGGCTATAGGACGTTCTGAATGTGGATTATCTGGGTCGGAGGATCTGATAAGTAGACTAACACGTGATGTTTGGACTGGGTTAGAGGTACTAGATTCAGTAGTATCTTCCTCGTTGTCGCTCATTTACCATTTAAAATTATACAAAAAGAAGGTTAAAAAAAAAATATTGATTGGAAATTTAAATATATAAATAAATAAAAAATAGAAAAGTAATAATAATTGGAAGTAAATTAAAAATGTAATGTTAAAATTAATTGCTAATTACTGGCCATAATGTTCTGAGTTGAATGTTTTGAATTGATCTGGTTGGCCAAGAGTCAAGACTGCTGTTGTTGTTGTTGCCGGTTGCCTGCAATATTGTGTCAACGACGTATATCCTCTTCGACTGCTATTATTGTAACGACATTCGCATGCCCCGAAACAGCTGGCGCGGGGACCACTACGAGTAGTGGGTTTCGTCTCGTTCAAGTCGTTGGTATTTTCGACTTAGTGTACACATCAAGGGTGTGTGGATAATGTTTACAATCAATGATAATTGTAAATCAACAAAACTTTATCTGAGTGATAAGGTTGTTGATTTTGATAAGATTGTTGATATTGATAAGATTGTTGATATCGATAAAATTGTTGATATTGATAAGTTTGTTAATATCGATGTTGACTATCGATATTCATTATCGACTTTCACTATCGATTTTTTTTTACGATTCGAGCGGCGCTCTGTAGGCTTCACCCAAACATATTGCATTGAAATAAAAAATAATGATATACCTGTTATTTCAGAAATTCTTTTTGAATGAGATTCTGGTAGTGTCTTCGATTTTTTTTTTGTAAGTTGTGGATGGTCTGAAGTTTCTGTTGAGTCTTGACGAAAACAAATTACGTTTTTCACTACTTAATACACGGTATATAATACGGTCATTAATTTGCCGATTTGAGTAATTATTATTTTTGAGCGTAGAACTGGAATACTATCGTATCCCACCGCTGCCACCAAAAAATTTTATGATTTTACACGACAATTAGAATAACGTACGCAAAATAATTTTAATAAAAATTACATTTTATTATTACTACGGCTAATGACAATGTATCGGTTCAAACGTAATATAAAGACTGCCTGTCCTCCCGTAGTGGGTTAGACGGCGACGCTCCGTGTCACAATAGAATCCCTGTGTCATTGAATTCTCCACGGTCGCTTCGTCGTGGCCGTTGATCATTTGCGCATCGTCTGTTTACCTGTGCGAAAATATCATACATCGTTTGCGCATCGTCCATAATTTACCTGCACCAAATTATCGTACATCATATGCACATCAAAATTCTGAACGGTATAAATAGAAAGGTATAATAGTGATTGTACACACATATACTATTAGGTATATAGTTAATGAATAATTTAATATACATAGGCACAAGTTTTTGTTCAACAAGCATTTTAAGTTCAAATGTTGACAAAATTTATCAAAAACTCAAAAATTTGCAAATTACACTCAGTACAGTTAGGCACATTACATGGTCTTAGTTATAGTAAAAAATATACATATAACATATAGGTAGTTTGACTAAAAATGAATTCAACTAAATTGTGTTCAGTTCATTTAGGATTGAATGTTATGATTCAAGTTAGAAAACAACGCGCTTTTGGGTATACACCTTTTTTTCAATTCTATTATTAAATAATATTGATGCGCAAACGATGTATAACCCAAAAATCAAACGATGCGCAACTGTCTTACAAAAAAGGTAAAAAAAAAACAGTGAGTGTTGTTGAACACTCGGCAGGAACGAAGTTCAGTGCATGTGATGCGAGACGTGGAAACATATATAGTTAGAAAAATAT
>WHPZ01587593.1:0-14706 GCA_016617965.1 Macrosiphum rosae | reverse complement strand
AATACAAGATTTTCATATTTTGCTGGTAAATTAAAAACGAATAACTGTAGATACATGAAAATTTCACTGAATATTTATATTCTCATTTTCTATACGCCATAAAAATTATGACTAATGTTTTGACTCGTTTTGAGCTGTTTACAGACAATTTAAAATTTCAATTTTTTTAGTTTTTTTTTTCTATTCATTTCAATAAAATGTTATTTTTGGTCCAAAAAGCATGAAGATGTAATACAAAGCTTCTGATAATATTTTGATTCAATTGCAGTTTAAAAATATTAAAAATGCATAGGCACATTTTTTTTAAAAAGCATTTAAAGTTCGATATTTGACAAAATGTATTAAATTTCAAATCTAGTAATTATTATGTATTTAAAAATGTATCAAATGTTCAACTTTAATAGCTAAGGATTGAAAATGTAAAACAAGGTGCCACTTAAATAGTTTATATATAAATTACTTTATTCACAATAATATCATCAAATATAGGTAATTAATTATATCATAGGTTGTCTGACCTTATTCGCTCAGAATCGTTTCTCCTATACAATGATATTATATCATTGAATTTAAATTTAACACCATCCATTACACTGACCCACTTGTAACCTACTGTACAGCAGAGTGACACCCACTTTTTTAATTTACATTTTATGTTATAAAAATACGCAAGTAGTTGGCAAACGGACTACCCCCTTTCAAAGAGTCTAATCTTTTTGCTATTGAAAAAACTGCACTATACAATACATGCATTATATTTTAAATAAGAAATTTGATAATTTTGGCGACTTCCTATAATAGCTATCGTCAATACCCTGTAACCCATCTAGGCCAATATTCAGTACCTACATAATATATAAATATGTTAATTATTCGGAAATTTTTTAAAATTTATTACATTTTAAATTTAAAATTTAATTACATTTAAAATGAACATAGCTATATAACTTTCGACGATAGAACTTCGTCGAATCAGCACGCCGGTTTTTCGTTGTCCACTTTGACCATGTGATTGTACAGGTCCAATAGCCGTTTTGAATACCCCATCTCATTGTCATACCAGGCCCCGATCGTCACAAATTTGTCGCACATAACCGACAACTGGCGAAAGTCAACTATTGCCGAACAATAACTGCCAATGAAAGCGGAGCTGACACGTTTATCATTAAAATAGGATATCACTTCACACTCCCAGAACTTTGGACACATCAATTCCTCTAGTTTCACTGGTTTCTTAACTCTGTAAATATAAAGACAAGTTTTAATCAACTAGAAAAAAATAACGATTCGGAAATGATTTTTGGATAAGTATACACATAAGTTTTTAAAATGCAAAGTATCTATTTATATTTTTATAATTTGCGTTGCATAGTATGGTAGGTAATTACTAATTATATAAATATGCATGGAGAATCCTTTACTCATTATTTTCATTATTTTATTATTGTATATTTGTATATTAGAACACGCATTGCCGTCTATCTATCTCAATATAACATAATATTTTTAGCCACTTGATTCAGAATTCTTAAGTTCAAAGTTTACTTTGACTACTGCGCATACCATATTATTATTAGGTATACGATATAATAAAAATATATTATACTTTACGTTATATAGAGTTTTAGCAGTGAAACGTCGAGGACGGGCACTCTTATCGAGTCACCAGTCACTTTTCCTTTAACCTCCGGTATGACGATGCCTACGGCATTTGCGGCGCCGGTCGTGCTGAATGCCATGTTTCCTAAGGCCGACCCCTGAAATTCAAAATCATAACCATTATTACAACGCGTTTATTATTCATTATAAGAGGGCACACGTAGGTAATACATTTTTTTGGTTTTTAAATTCAATCGTGATTCGTGTTAACAAAACGGTATTTTAACATGCAATAAATAGATATAAGTACATCGAGAGTTACGACATTCGTATTAAAATAGCTTACAAATTATTATTAAATTATATTATCAACATAAATAATTTAAATTAAATAAATAAATTGCTATTTATAGCCTTAAAAAAATAGCTCCTCACGTGCTTAACTCCATCGTGGACATGCTGGGAGGAAGTCACGGCGTGAACAGTCGTCAGTAGACAGCCCTCAACACCGTATTTTTGGTTGATGATGTTTATCAATGGCGCAGCACAATTGGTTGTACATGATGCGTTCGAAACCACAGTCATATCTTTTTTGTACTTGTCGAAGTTGACGCCCCTTACAAACATCGGCGCGTCTTTGCTCGGAGCGCTGATAATGACTTTTTTGACGCCCGCCGCCAAGTGTTTCTAAAAAAACGTTTGTACGGCATAATATTATAATTTATAATCAATTGAGCGGGCTCAGTCATAAATCATATAATATTATCTATAGAAATATCCCTCGTAAAACGCATTCCATAGCAAATACCTTGGCTGTTTCAACTTCCGTGAATTTTCCGGTCGAGTCTATAACGTATTCAACCTGCAACTCTTTCCATTTGATCTTTTCGGGGTCCTTTTCAGAATATACCCGTACGGTTTTGCCTGTAAGAGCCACCACGTGTAAAAAAACAACACAATGTTTACCGTTATATCCGCATTCGATTTATAATCACGACAATATTTTACAAAATTGCATTATACATTAAAGTTGTGAACAAAAATGCATATATTTTAGCGCATACTACTGCATTTTTCTACATTCTACAGTTTTTGTAACATACCTATTTTACAATCTTAACAGAGTGTTTGAAATATTTCGTGTGATTTTCTGACCTAGGTATTGTATTAAATGTATTATGATAAGCAATTTACGTTGAATTTTGATTCATAACAAAATTATACTACGATTTTGCGTAATTCAATAAGTTAATTCACGGTCAACAGGGATAAGGGACTATCAAGGTCGACTTTTGTCTACCTCCGAATCTCAAAATACTATAGCCGTGAGTCGTCGATGTGAACGCAAAAAGTAAATATTTCGAACACATAATAAATACCTATACAGTATTATACATTTAAAAATGTCGAATAAATTGAAAGTTAATCGTTTCATGTTTTTTTTTTTTTTTTTTACAATAAATGTGCTTTTCGTGAGTGCATTTTACAATATTTTGATTTTTGGTGCACATAAATCATATCTCTATAATTATAATTGATATTAGTTATTACCGTCGATGTCCAGACAATTATCACCCTTTACGCTAACGTTTCCGCCAAACGTTCCATGCACCGTGTCGTATTTTAACGAGCGGGCGATGTCCTCTATTTTGGCACCCGGCTCGTTGATTGCGACCACCTGTGGATGACGAGGAAGAGGGCTTAAAACAATTTACGAAGAATAAATGACGTGTGATACGACTTACGTTCACGTCTTCGTGAAGGGCCATCCGGAGAACGCATTTGCCTATACGGCCGAACCCGTTAATCGCCATAGGCGGTAAGCTGGTACACCCTGTAGCACAGGTCACCAGTGGTTTACATTGGCCCTATTTAAAAATAAAAGGATTTAAAACAATTTGCGAAGAATTAAAATCGAATTTTCACCGGCAGACGAATATACGTAGACCAAAGTGATATGACTTACGTTCGCGGTGTTTTGGATGGAAAACTGTCGCACGCTATCACCCATACGTGAAAATGTGTCACCGTTGATCAACGATGAGCTACATACACGTGATGGACCTTGCATACTTTTCAATCCAGTCGAAATAAGACGCGTGGCGTTTTTGAACATCGTTACTGTATTGTGAAAAAAGACTTGTTAACTATAATTCGTATGAGATTATAATAATATTCAAAATAATCGAGAGAAATACAAATTATGTTTTTTAAGTAGGTATAAAATAAATCGAATAACAATATGAGAATGTTTTTTTGAGTTACCTGAACGACCGAATGTGTAGATTATCATCGGTATAATATTGTATTCTAATCAAGCCATATACGTATTTTTTTGCAAACGAAGAATACTTCTTTTATATAATAATATACAAAATATAATAGCGCCTGACCCTTGTCACGTATACACGTTATTACGTATACAAGTCATCGCCGTCGTAACAAAATAATGCAATACTATGTAATACTCTTGCTCAAAGCAATCAAATATTAATGCTAAAAAGTCATTCAAAGGGAAAAAATGGAAATGACACATAAACACAAAACCAAACTAAGCATCCCTTTCATACAAACATTACAAAACCAACAATGAAATATGAACAAAATATGGTATTTACTCAAGCACTTATAAGCAACAGAATACCACTACTAAAAATAACACGAAATGAGAATAAAAATAGCAAGTAGGTAGCAACAATATAATATCATGTCGCAAATCAAAACAACACCTCATCAAAAATTCACATATATGAACCCATACAAACATAATGCTAACTTACAAAGTTATAATACCAAATATTTCATTCATCACTATATTAAGCAAGTATAATTTACATGACAGAAATATACATCTTTTGTGCAAAACACGACAGAAATATACAAGTATGCTAAGGAAATAATTGATTAAAGTGAAATATTGAATTTTTGAATTGAAATATAGAATGACATATAATAATTTGTTGAAAGAAATAAGTTGGTATATGATAGATAATTGTCGAAAGAAATTAATTGATATAAATTGAAGAAAATAGATTTTGTTTTGAATTAAAAGGCAGTAGATGGCCTCGTTAAAAGTAATTGACGTCGAATTTCGAAAAGTTTTTGAAAAAGAATTAATTATGGGGGCCCAAGAATAAGATTTAGTATAATATTAATACGAATAAGTTAATAGAATAATATTGTTAATAACTAATGAAAAGTTAATTTTTTTTTGTTTGAAATTAAATGGTTAAAGCGCGTAAATTAGAAAATTAAATCGTTAAAAAAAAAATAATAATTAATATTCATCTAATAGAATTATATTATAAGAAATAGGAAGTTAAATATTGTTATAAGACTGCTGGCTTAGCTACCCAGTAATAGTTTTTAATAATATTGAAACGCGTCACTCGTAAAAAAAGATCGCGGCGCGTAATAATTTACGTAAAATGCATGCGTTGTATAGCAACGAGCGTGTGTTAGTAGGTACACAGTACGAGCGCGTACTCATGAAACATCGCGGAACTTGGCGAGTGGAACGGGTGAGGGGATAAACCGTAACGAAATTTAACACGCGTAGCATAGGCGATTGAACGTTTTACGTGTTATTTGATAGGTAGGTACTCATCCATTTAAGACGTACGACGCGCGTTTACGCAATTTATTTTATGAATAATTATATGTGCATGTTGTTTATTTTGTAAGTAATAGTATATACGTATTGGTAATTTTGTGGATAATAATATTATATACTATTAGGTAGTATTATTCATTTTGGTGATGATAGAACGTGTTGATCGTTTATAAATAATAATAGTATATTATACATGTAGACTAAATACTATCGGTAATTAAATACGCGGATGGAATATTAATGGAATAAGTAAAATAATAAAACACGATTATAGTACAATTATTGTATAGATTTGAATAAGTAAATTGATAAATATAATGTATATAAATTATATGTACCTGGCGTTTAGTTATATATATATGACAGAATCCGATAGTTCAGATATTGAAACTAGTTCTGCGGACAGTTCAGTAAAAGTTAAAAAATATAAAACTAGGAAAGAACTGCAGGCGGCAATATTAAAAGACGCCAAAAGAAAGAATTTATAGAACAAACTAGGAAACAGACAGTTAACGCCGAAAAATCTGTTAGGGAAAATTTTGTAAGAACACTTAGTTTAACAGACCAGATAGGTATCACGCCACGAAAAAGGGAACAATTCGTAGGTTGTTCAGGCACTAGGTCAGACTCAAGTGTAATTCACGTGCAATTAGAAAAATTAGAAAAGAAGAAAGTAACTAAAGTAATGAGTAAAATGGACTTAGATAAAGGTATGCTATGATACCATAATTTGAACAGGCAAAAAGGACGTAGCTGAATTTATAAATATTTGTGAAATCGCACTTAAGGAGACGACGGAAGCATCAATATTATTAAAAATAATAACTTCAAAGTTGACAGGGAACGCTTTAGAAGTAACGAAATATCGTAATTTAGAATCATGGGCAGCCATAAAAACTTTACCTATTAGAAGGCGCGTTTGAACAGAAAATATCAGAAAGAGTTTTAGGTCTATAGGGCTGAATACGGCACGTATGACAGAAGAAGTGTCTGCTACATGCAACGTTAATGTTCTAGTAGCCACTTGTCTATTATCTTACTACAATGGTAGGCACCAAGCTACCAGCACATTACACATTGTATTATATCATGGTTTTCAAAACTGAAATATAATAATATGATGTAGGTACCTACTAGGAACTAGAAAGTCGAGCCAATGTATTGAGCATTTTTGAGATGTTGATTTTCTTTAAGACAATTCTACAGACCAAGTATACATTATAAATATTGCGATTCAAGTAAGTTATAAAATCATTAATATTAAAGTGAATACTAAAACTTAAAGGTAAGAATATTATTGTGGGCATCTCATGGGATTTTATTGATTTATTAATTTAATAGTGAGTTATCTGTATGACACTATAACTACATTATATTGTCTGATATCATTATTTTATATTATAATATATCTAATTGTGTGTGTAGAAATATATTTGTGTCCAAAGGGCTCAGCCAGTTAAGTCATAATAAATAATAAATAACTATGTTAAATAAATTATATTATTTACTAAAAATACTTATAAACTTGCTTTAAAAATAAAATATAAAAGAATATAATACAAGTAAATAATTTTACTATATGTTTATTAAAGCTAACATTACAAAATTTGATCTGATCTACACAAATTTGTTATGTTACTCAAAGGTCAGAGAGAAAACAAATAGTGCACTGACATATTTTTAACAAACTTTTAATTTGTAGGTAATATATTGCGGAACCAGTATCCAATTTTATAACACGGAGCATCTGAACATATTTAAATGTCAAAGAACATATAAAGAGTTTGGATATTCAGTGTCCTGACAATTGTATGTAATTCATTTTGAGACATACCTGGTAACTCCGTGACGCAAAATACTAAATAAAATTCTATTGAAGTGTGAAAATTGTAAATATAATATTTAATTTAGATAAAAAGTTGATAAAACACCTTAATACTAAATTGTTTATTTACAATATAATCATAGTCGTCCTAAGTGGGGGGGGGGTGACAAGGGGGACATGTGCTCAAGGGCATCCATCAATTTAGGAAGCGTCATAAAAACAAATGATAAAAAGAATAATTTGAAATAATTATTTTCAATTTTATACAGTAATACCGAAGGAGAGTACCCATCAAATTGTTTATATTGTTATACTATTAACTATTAAGTATCCAATTATGTAAATAATGAATTACATATATACATACTTACATGCCTATAATAATGTATAAATATCAATATTACCAAAGGATAAAATATTATTGATACATTATTATTAATGATGATATAATATTATTACAAACTATAACTTCGTAGGTACTGTAGCTAATTATTACTATATAGATTGTAAGTACCATAACAACATACCATAGATTTGATTTTATATTACAACATTTTCTTATGTTTATAAATATGAAATAGTTTAAAAAAATTCCAAAATATTTTGAACATTTTAATGTATCTAAGTTTATTTTTTAGTATTACACTAAAACACAAAAGCGTTTTTCTTCAAAAAATAGTTTATTTTTCTTGATGTTTTTCAAAAGTTCTGGGAATTTTTTACTTTTGAACCTCCAAAGTACCAACTAGATTCTATTTAATACCAGAAACGATGCTGAAGTAGAAAAGGTGTTAAGCATTTTTAAAAAAATGTATTTTCTATCTAATAATTGTAATAAATATAATTACATAAGAATTTATATTTAACTTATGATAAATAGGTACAACAAATAACTAAATTACTAATAATTGGTACAATTTGAATATTCCAATTCAAAATTGTTCGAAGAACTTTAGATGTCAATTTTTCTAAAACGAATAATATATTAATATTAACAATAATAATGAACTTTATATACCTAAAGGAATATAATTACAATTTAATTTTAAATATACAGTATGGTACAGACATACAGTGTAAAATATACATAATTATAATATTTAATATATAGATTTCCTATAAAAAGTTTAAATATAATAATAATAATAATGATACTGTCCAACACTTTAACTATAATAGCCTATGGTCAGTAGTGTTCCAGAGATTCTGAAATTTTTTAAAATTGTATCAATAAATTTTTCGGCCTATGTATATATTTTGTGCTATATATGCATTGTTCAATATATTATACAATATTAAATGTTATATACATTATTATTTATTATATACTAAAAATATTGTTAATTTTTTGAGATGTTGATCATATGGTTATGTCGCGGTCTCCATCGACGTCTGCGAAATCGCGACCGACAACCGGTCTGTCCCCCGCCGGCGGCGGCGGTGGTGGCAGCAGCTTTTGCCGGACCGTCATCGTCGTAACTACGTGTATATAATATTATTGTCACATATACTGTTTACGATCTGTGCAAATAAAAGTACTGTCGAAACTAAAGTGTCTCGTTATTCTGTCTGCATTCTTTCCAACCGTTCCTACACCTACAGTGTTATACAGTTAACTAATTAACACAATATGGTCATAGTTGTCTATCATAAAGTACTGTTTAGACTCATATTATATACTAATAATATAAAATATTATATTATTATATATTCATCAATAGTGATTGACTGACTACCTGTTTTACATAATTAAACATATTATAAATTATTATATTTGTGTAAAGGTATATCAATTATATTAATAGTTTAATGTAATTTAATTAGTTATTACTTATCATGTTAGAAATAAAAATGTTTTTTGTTGTTGATTCCGAGAGACTAACAATATCTCAATTTACTCAATCGATATCGACATACTGCTCAAAAAACGGGACAATCCCGTTTTAAACGGGACGTATGGTCACCCTATGACCATTACAGCGACCCACTTGGCCACTGTAACTCACTGCACAGTGAATTGACACCCACTTGCCCACCTTTTTACAATTTATATTAACAATTAATGAAAACATTAATAATAATTTGTGTTTCATAAATCATAATACAAATTTTAGAAAATAATAATAAATTATCATATAAAATGCCTACAACTGTGAATATAACAATAATACTTAAGTAGCATAGGTAAATAACATAAAATTACTTTTTTTCATTTTAATATGAACAATGCATCCAACTAAAACTTTGCACTTTCAAAATACAATACATGATATGGAGAATCATGACTAAACGGTAAATTAAGTGTTATTTTTTATCGATTAGTTAATATAACTAATTATAAAAATATCAAAAATCTCACGATTATTAAAAAAGTTCTCCTCTACAATTTTTATAATAGTTAGTTTTGCTGTAGACCGTTTCAATAAGCCATTATACTTGAATTATCGACCTATTTGGGTATGGTAAAAAAAAATTACTAATTATTACGATATCGGAATAATTAATAATTATATAAGAAAAAATAAAAATAAAATCGATTGTTATTAAATTTATTGTACATTATAGTATATTGTATGCAAATTTGTAACAATTATAACAAATTAAATGCCATATAATGGTTATATTATAATCGGTTGAATAAATTATTATTACAATAATTAAAATAACAATTATGGTTTCAGAATATTTAAGTAAGAAAAAAACCCAACATCAAATCAAATGTTATAACATTCATTTTAGCTATAGTAAGTACATAATACGTTATGATAATATAGGTATTGTACACACATTACAAATATTTAATTATTACGATTTACGAACTTAATGTCGTATTATAATTATATAATTATTAATTGTACAAGTAACGATATAATATAAGTATTAAGATATGAAATAAATTTAATATAAAATACACATAAATCATAATTTAAATTTCTAAGACTTATATTTAACAATTGGGTATGATAACAAAATATGTAAAAAATAAAGTATAACTACTTAGTATGAAAAAATGCACAAGAGATCTAAATTTACATGTATAAAATATTAAAATGTAATTATAAATTGTAGAATAAAGTTTATTATTGTTTTGGTAGAGCAATGGGCACAGGACAGTAACCTAAATTTATATTTTCTAAAGCTGAAGTATTTTTTTTTTTTTTTATACAAAATTTTATACTGACGTATAATATTATAGCAACTATTATAACAACTATTATAATGATAAAATATTTGTTCGTATACACAAATGTATACGTCTTATTTAATAATATTGCAATTTGTGATTTGTCTTTTGTGTTTAATTTGGAAATAATTTTTATAAAAGCTTTTTTGTCGAATTTTAAATTTTTTATTTCATCTAAATGAATGGGTTTCGGGTAGCGTTGATTAAGCGTAATATTGCAACATGAATCATTCAAAATACTTAACTTCAAAGGCAGTGTTGCAAAAGACGATTTTCCTGTTTGCTCTGTTATTAATACTCCTTTAGTTGTATGAGCTTGGCACCCAGCTTTCAGAAATAATGTACCAGAACTTTTTAATATAATTTTACGAACAAAAGACCGATTATTACAAATTATTGTAATTGTAGAAGGCTTTTCGCATACAAAGTACCAATTATTTTTGAAAAACGATGGGTACCATAATTCTTTTTTAAACTCCGTTATATAAGTATCACATTGCGTAGGTTTAGTTGAAGCATTTTTTAATATTTCCGTTACGCAAGTGGGATCAGTATCGCCGTTGTGTACCATTTCATTGAAACCACAAACAAAAATGTCGGCAACTCTTAAACAATTATTGATATTTGACCAAATAAAATATTTTGCCACCACATCGTCTGTTAATAAGTACGTTGGATTTTCAACGATATGTATGAACTGTCCGTGTCTATTGATTGGAACGTATATCGGTACAATGTAATACAATTTAAAAATTTCGGTGAAACACAGTGGAATTTTTATTGAAAATATTATTCTATCGTTCGTTGGGTGAAGGTCTATGTGCAATATTTTGTATACTTCTTCTATATTATTTTCATTAAATTTGATAGGGATTTGTAAATTTTCGGGAAGCATATTTTCAATTTGTTTTATTTCTGACAACAACTGATCTGGTGTAATTATAAAAACATCTAATTTATTTGTTTGAACGTTTGATATCATTCTTTGTAATCTCGTTACAAATATATCTAATTCAAATATATTATTTTCAATTAGGGATGTTAATCTTGGAACGATAATTTGTTTTTGTTCGTCTACTGATTGAATATTTATAATGTTATTAGTGTTATTGATTTTTTTAATATTTTTGTCAAATAATAATCTATTGTCATTAAATGTTGTTATGGTTTCATTGAAATTTGTTATTGTACTCTTTAAAATAGAGACTTGATCTTGAACTATATGTATCATATCTTTGTGATCATTTTCTAAATTGTTTATCGAACTATCATACCTTCGTACATCGTCTGCAGCATCGGCAATACCGAAAATCCACTGTAGTGCCGAACCTTCAGATTCAAACGATCGCTTAACCATTTTAGCCATTTGTCTAATTACCTTTATATCTAAATTTATTTTTTTTACACGCTTCTCTATGTGATTTACAGTTATTTGGTAAGTGTCGTTAATTACGTATGGGTTAATTGTTCTTAACATACTCCTTATATCACTAAGGCTATTTGTTAAATATCTTAAATCTATGAATGTATTTATGGTCCAACTACTTTTACACAATTTACCTTCCCCTAATATCTCGTACTGTAATCCTGGACTATTGGTGGTAAGAGTGAGGTTGTAAAATGCACCGCTTTGATTTATACTGGAAACAATACGATTGATCAGTAGAAACTCCAATAGCACGGTAAGACAAACAACGTTCCAGACATCCATTTTCATTGTGATACTATGATGAACATTTAATACAATTTTAATAGTATTAATAATAGAAAAAAAAATCAACATGAACTATTGTATTAGTACTTACTTTGTTTAGTAGTTTGACGTTCACTATAGGTATTTGACTATATTGTATTGTAAAAAGTATGAAAGGTGTGAAAAAATATAAATGTAAATAAGTAAATCTATGTAGGTAGGTATCGTTCGTATTTTACAAGAGACAGTTATTTGCACAAAAGTTACAATTATCCACAGCAGCTCTGCTATACTTAGCAATGCTATTATAATAATGTATTTGTTATAAAATTGGTAGTTAAAAATTATAATTAGAGATAAAAATTGTTGATCTAACACTGGACTAGTGTTGCTGGTAATACTACGACTGACTGATTCGGGTTTGTGTGTTGTCGAGACAGTGATCCGTGTCACATACAAAAACGGATTCAGCGCATCCCAAGGTCACAGCATCGTCCAACACACTATCTATGTTTTATAATTATTATAATTAATGTTATGACATTTTATTTAATTTGTTTATGAATATCAGGACACGTCCGTCAAACGTCTTATTCTAGTTAAATTAGTGTATTTAGTTGATACGTGATAGCGATGAATTATTTAATGATTTTACAATGATGTGTGTGTGTTTTTTTTTTTTTAAATTTTTTTTAATTTTTTTTTGTGTGTCATCACGTTTTAGGACAGTAAAAGTGCTTGGATTTTCTTCTAATAGGGTTTTCTAATAGGAAAGTGAATCTAGTTGGTACTATGGGGGGTCAAAAGTGAAAATTTCCTAGTAGTTTTCAAAAGCGGCGTGAAAAACAAAATAAAAATTAAGGAAAAACGGGAATTTTTATTTTTTACAATAAAATCTGTTTTCGAAAAAATCGATTTTGGTTTTTGGAGCAACGCTTAAACAAATGTTTATATTAGCATTTTCTATACACGATAACATTTTCGAGTCATTTTCGAATACTAATAAAATGCTCCTACTATATTGTTACAATGGCATTTGAAAAATATTAAAAATCCTTACTCACAGTTTTTTTTTATAAGCATTTAAAGTTCAACTTTGGACAAAATAACATAAAAAAACCTAGAATAACTATTTTAGTTATTTTGTTGTGACTGTGTAATATTATTCGTGGGTATTTGAAACTTCTAAATTACACTATTATATATCTATAGAGTATGGAATATGATTGTATCAGTGTTTGTTGTTGACGTATAACGCATTATAAGTTCCTAATGGATATTGTGATATGATTAATTTGAAATTTATTATAGGTACCTATTATAGGTCAATTTTTTTAATACCATAGATAAGTATATAATATGTCTTATACCTAGAAGGACATACCGTCTCCGCAATCGTTTTTCTTATACAATGGTATTATATCATTGAATTCAAATTTAATACTATCCATTATATAGTGACCCACTTGTAACCTACTGTACAGCAGAGCGACACCCACTTAACCACCTTTTTTTAATTTTTAATTTTAAAATTATTTTTATTTTTGTGTCTATCAATACTCACCACTTTTTGGGGCAGTAAAACTGCTTCGATTTACTTCAACAGAATCTTGTTCGATAGGTAAGTGAATCTAGTTGGTACTTTGGGGAGTCAAAAGTAAAATAGTATATTAAAGTCACAAAATATTTCGAAAACGCATGACAAAACAATATAAAAAAAGTCGCTCTGCTGTAGAGTAGGTTACAAGTGGGTCACTGTATAATTAATGATATTAAATTTGAATTCGATGATAAAATACCATTGTAAAGAAAAACGATCCTGAGAGCAGATGGTATGTCAGTCTTGGTATAAGACATATTATATACAAATCTATGGTATTAAAAAGTATCTCAGCTGTACAGTAGGTTACAAGTGGGTCACTGTAATATGTAATGGACGGTCAGTCAGCCTATATGATATTAAGAAGTATATTTGATGATACTAAGGTGAATAAAGTAATTTATAGCGCTTTTGAAAACCACTGGAAAAATTTTACTTTTGATCCCCCAAAGTACCAACTTGATTCACTTTCCTATCAGAAAAGATACTGTTGAAGAAAATCCAAGCACGTTCTAGTAGGTCACTGTCCTAATAGGTGATTCACAGACACAAAAAAAAAAATAAAAAGCACACATCATTGTAAAATCAATACATTCATCGTTCCACTCAGAATCTAAAAAAAAACACTCATCATTGTAAAATCAATACGTTTCACTCAAAATCTAAAATGTAGCGAAAAAGTAGAGCGCTACAGTTAGACAATAGCGTTAGAGCCAGCGCGCTACATTTAAGAATGTAGGGAACTTTGTTTCGCTAGTAGCTGTAGTGTTAGCGTGCTACAAAAAACTAGTAGCGTCCCGACCACTGGTAGTATTAAAAAGACTAAATCATGTTATTAAATTCTCAAATTAACAAAACCAAATTATGTTATTATTCGGCCGCAGATTTTATAAAATAAACGGAATCAGTTTTTACGTTGGAATACCGTACATTGTGCACTGTATGCATCGGCGCGGTCGACGTATAACATATTATTAATTATTGTTGTTGTTGTTGTTGTTGTCGTACAAAATATAATATAATATTGGACGTGGTCGGTGGTGAGCGGTGGACATGAACAGCTCTGTGGCATCGGCGATGGTGGTGGCGGAAATACACGAACGGAACGTTGACCGGTGCGCATTAGAATTTGTGCGAACCGGTAACCGCTGTTGTGATGGAACGTGTATGAGGTTTGGTGGAGGCTCGAGTG
>WHPZ01587592.1:38511-70367 GCA_016617965.1 Macrosiphum rosae | reverse complement strand
TTTTTTATAAGCATTTAAAGTTCAAATTTCATCAAAATGACAGTTAATTTGTAGTTCAAAACTTATAAAATATAAAATATATATAGCTAAGGCTAGACAATTTAGTCTTTCATACAAGTAGTTCATACTTTTACCAAAAAATTACAGATAATTTATGAAAATTGGTATGTAAATACAATGTTCTTTCAAAAATGAATTCATTCTGGTAAGACAAAGACATATATGAAATTTACTTATTCTTGCTTACTATAGTTGACAGTTTAACTTGATTAATATTTTTTTGAAAAAGTAACAATAATACGGGCAATGGGGGGGGGGGGCTTCAGCTCTCTAGCCCCCCCTGCGGACGCCACTGCTGATTGTTATTTGTTGTTCCTACATATTATAATATCTTTTAAATAAAGACTATAGGTAATTATTCACATTATTTAATTGTTGTTGCAATTTGCAGTGCAGTATGTAGTATGTACCTAAGTAAAAAAACCGACAGTATAAACTTAACATGTTCATCGTTCATAATATAATAGATAATATTATAATCTATATAAATAAAAATTAAATTATGTAAGTACCTACACATGTGCAGAACACTTTTGATCGAGCTATAATAGTTAATTAAAATACACCATTTAGATTAATTACAATTTTTTATAATTAGTAACTTAAATTAATGCTAGTATTCATAGAAAATGCGGATAACCAACGTATAATATTATAATATATAGGTATGCGTTTATTTAATGAAATGTCATATTATCTACATGACTACATATTATTATCAATGTAAAAAGGGCATAAGTAGTTAAGTGTATAAAAATGAAAGAAAATATAATATATAACATTATACAATTACTTAACGTATTTATTTTGCGTTGTTATTACAATTAATAAATAACATATTCTGTAACAATTATTTAAAGTCACAAACAAAATTAATTTGTTTACAAATAGAATAAATAAAAATATTAATTAATACATTTGATAAAAATATATTGTTATTAGGTACTCAATTTCAAATAAAAAATAAAAATAAAAGTATTTTTTTTACTTTGATAGTTTTAAACTATGTCATGTAGATTTGGGTAAATATTTAATTTATTTCTATGACGCTGAAAGTTTTCCATTTCCAAGGAGTCTTCATCAAACTCTCGATCATTAGTATGGTTATATTTATGAGACCGAAGTATTGAGTTATAGGTGATACTTGAAAAAAATCCTGCTAAGAGTTTTGCACTCCACCCAAAGGTTTGGTACAAGAAAGTAATATTAATACCCGTATCGACGACTGTTAATATTACTTTTATAACAAAGGATATTTCCATTAGCCCCGACACAAAAGTTCCGACTGTTGTAAGCCAACCCCATAATTTAAATAACTTATCTTCAACCATTTGTCCAATTGTATGTTCGTCTATTAAATTTTTAAATTGAATACCTTGGCTTACCGTTTAATATTCCATGGACTTTCTAATTATATTGTTTTTTAACGGTGTCAATTTCTTGGGGATATATAATATGTTGTTGAAAAGCTTTCATCGTCTCTTTTGTATATAACCCGGAATTCATTCAAAAATCTAGGTTTTTGTATGTCCATGTCCACGCTGTATTTGGTTTCAACATTTGCGGCTTTATTATTTCTCTGACACTTGGAAAAAATCCATACCAATTACCATTTAAATTCAATGCCGGCGGGTATAATGAATTGCAGTTGATTTGTGTTCCATATTTTTGTAAAGAATGGGTTTTTGGAGCCATATAGAATGTCTGGTTGTTATATAGAACTGGTAATTCGTTGTAACATTCATCTTTATTGGTTACCTCGACACTAACTTTTTTACATTTAATTAAATAAATTATTTCGGCGTGTTTGACGGCCGTAAAACCTGGACCACCACGACCAATAAATGAAAAAAATTTGATCAAAGACTCCGACACATCAGGGATTGTGAGCGATATATCCCAAATATTATTTCTTTTAGTCGCAAATGTTGATAGCTTACTGATGAATGTTGACAACAACGTGTGTGAACAACTCAACAGTGTAATTAATAAACATTTAGCGGGTAAACGAATAAATTATTCACAAAGAAATTCGTAAGTATTTACTTTATACAATTTTTAAATTTTTTGGTTACAGTTTAAACTAATTATGAGAAACTGTGTTTAAAATTGTTATTAATTAGCTACCTATAACAATTGAACATTTTATAAGTTTTTGACTACAAAACATTTTACAAACATTCGATATTTTGACGAAATTTGTCAAAATTCTTACTTACGACGCCCACAAAATATTATTGTGAATTTACTCTCAAATTTTTAAACTACACTAATAACATCTTATGAGTAACCTTGTGAGTAACCTTACGCAAAGACACAAAAAATAAAAAACATACTTCATTGCAAATCAATACATTGATTGCTCCAAGTTTAAAATGTAAAATATTTTTATTATAATATTTAATTTCAGTTAACTTTTTGTCGTGTCAGTAAAAACGGGAAAATGGAATATGGAATTAAAAGTGGACCATAGTTGCTATAACCAAGTTCAGGGACAAATGCATATTTCAAAATAAAATTCCTGTTATTTCGTCGTTTATTCAATATTCGGCCAATTGGATAGAGATATCTACAAATAATTAGTTTCGATGATTCTTTCTGACGTGATAAAATTATTGAGAAGTTAAAAGTGTAATATTGAACATGATTTTTTTAATTTATAGTACCTAATTCGATTTTTAAATAATAACATAAGCATAATATCAACTTTTATTTTCAGTTTTTATAGAGAATGCTTACTTCCAGAAATAGTCGATCCCCAATAGGTACGGAAAGAGGCTGTTGGTAGATGACATTTTAGATCCTCAACATATTTTGGAAAGTATAAAAACAAAAACAGCAAAAAAAAATTAGTATACCGCGCTTAATATTCATATAATATGTACAATTATTACTATTCATACTATTATAATGTTAAAATATTATGTTTTTAGATTCTGAGTGGAACGATTAATGTATTGATTTTACAATGATGTGTGTTTTTTTTTTTTTTTGTGTGTCTGTCATCACCTTTTAGGACAGTAAAAGTGCTTGGATTTTCTTCAACAGTATCTTTTCTGATAGGAAAGTGAATCTAGTTGATACTTTGGGGGGTCAAAAGTAAAATTTTTCCAATAGTTTTCAAAAACAAAATAAAAATTAAGAAAAAACAGGAATTTTTACACAAAATCGGTTTTTGACAAAATCTATTTTGGTTTTTGGTGTAACTCGAAAACAAATGATAAAACAACAATTCGATATCTTTTTTGTCTGTTTTATATAATTTTTTAAAAATTTTGAAAATTTTGAAAATTTCACATGAAAAATATAATCGATTTGAAAAAAAAATTCGAAAATCTGGCACAATAAAACCTAGATAAACTTCTCACGTTTATTTTGGCGAAAAAATCATGTTTCTACGACTAACGAGAGCTGAGGAAAACTTGAAGTACGAAACCATGTTTTTACGGCCGAATTTTCGTACCAGAACGGCCTCTAATTGCAAACACATTCAACTCATATTTTATCACAATGGGAAATCCAATAACGTAAGTCTTGTAAAAAACAGTACCATTCTGTCAATAACAATCCCACTCAATCACTATACCTTAGAATGACCTCGAAAAAATAAATTAACTACACTATTAATAACATGAAAGGGGACTCGGCCCCGGGCAAAGACGGAATTACTAGGTATAAACATTATAAAACATATTAAAGAATCTATATCACATATCCTAGAACATATATTTAATACAATCTTAGTGGAATGCAATATACCGAATTCATTCAAAACAGCTTTAATTACACCCATACATTAAGTTGGAGACAGGGCGGTCCGGACGATTTGCGGGGCCCAGGGCAGAGTAAATTTGTGGGGCCTAAAATGTCATTATCGTCAGCTGGCAGTTGCATTTATTTAAATATTTAATATTATGAATTATGATATATACCTACCTAGGTATAAGGGGGCTACGCACAAATATACTTAAAAATATAGTACCTTGTACTAACAATAATATGAATAAGTAGATTAATTAACACCAAGACACGTAATATATTTATACTTCATATAATAATATTGATAAGTTAATAAGTCTATAAATATAGTAGGCACCTAATACATTATGAAAAAAGGTGGACAAGTGGGTACCGCTCTGCTGTACAGAGGGTGTCAAGCATGTCGTTGTAATTGATGTGTTATATTTAAATTACATTGATAAATTATTGTAAACGAAAAAATATTCTGAGCCTAGCACACTTGTAAAAATAATCAAATTTAGTAGCTAAAAAAAAAATTAACAAAGATCGAAAACGTGACTTTCTGGGGAACTTTTTTAGTTTGATAGAGGTAAAAAAACTTGTTGGAAACCTTCTATTAAAATGTCTTAAGTTAGGTATGAAAAAAAAAACTTTTATGAATTTTGTCAAAATTGGAACTTTATAAGCATATAACAAATAATTGAGCCTATGTATTTTTAAAACTACCATTAATGAAAATTATAAGGAACCTATCATAACATTTTCAAGATTTTTTACTAAATGAAAAGATTTTATCGAGGATAATTTTAAAAAATTGAGAAAAATGGAAAAATTTCTCAAGGGCTCAAGCCTATAACTAGCTCAAAAATAGTCAAAATATTGAGAAAATGTTTTATGGTAAGTTCTAATATAAATATTTGTTGAAAATGTCAAGGTTCTACAATTATGAATTTTTGAGGTAAACCAAAAAAATAAAATCGATTTTTCAAAAATTGATTTTGTATAAAAGTTACCTACTTTTTTGTTTTTCTCAAAGCTTTCTAAAACTACTAGAAATTTTTAATTTTGACTTCCCAAAAATACCAACTAGTTTCACTTTTCTATCAGTAAAGATGCTCATCTAGAAAATCGGAGCACTTTTACTACCCAAAAAGCGAAATACAAAACAGAAAAAAAACACACATCATTGTAAAATCAATACATTTTTTCGCCCCGCTCAGAATTCAAGCATTTTTTTTCTATAAATATTATAGCTAAGTTGGTGTTTTTTGGGGGGGACAGAGCACTTTGAAGATTTTTATCACTTTTTACTTTGAAAATTGAATTTTAATCATATTAATTCGTTTAAAATGCAATATATTTATTTGACGACTGATGTCAATCAATATAATTAAGTATAGCCATAGGTATAGGTAGTAAAAATTACGGCAACTGAAGATATAAAAATATATAAATAATAATTTTTTTTTTCTCATTAACTTAACTTTTTTTATGGTATCTACAAAAGCGTGGAATGTCCAACTGGTGAAGGCGTGGGGCCCAGGGCGAGGGCTGCCTTAGGGACGGCCCTGGTTGGAGATAAGTCCGATATTACTAATTATAGACCGATTAGTCTTCTGAAAGTTTTTTCAAAAATATTCGAAAGAATGGTAAAATCAAAATATGCTTTTAGAGAAAATTTAGGTACTGAGCCCATCTCTCCAAAGACTTATCTACCAATTTAGAACAAAAAACAAATCTTTAGGAATATTCATGGACCTGAGCAAAGCATTTGACAGCATCTCACACGACAAACTATTAAGTACCCTACAATCAATAGGTATAGTCAACAAACCTTACAGACTTTTTAAATCCTATTTAAATAATAGACAACAACAAAATTTGTAACCTTTACACAGGACAAAAGAACCCAATAAAAATGAAAATAAAATACACAATCCAAACTGTAAAACTCAGACTCAAAATGACTTGTGCGATATAATTAAAAAAAGGTGCTCCGCTGTACAGTAGGTCACAAGTGGGTCACTGTATAATGGTTAGTATTAAATTTGAATTCAATGATATTATATCATTGTATAAGAAAAACGATATAGATAAAACTTTATTGATATTAATAGAATAAAAAACTAAAAAAATTGAAAACAGAAAATGTCCGTACCTAAACAGCTAAAAAAGAGTCAAAATATTTTCAAAATTTTATGGTATGTATAGGAAATGCTAATATAAATATTCAGTGGAATTTTCATGTATCTACAGTTATTCGTTTTTGAATTACCACAAAATAAGGAAATCGCTACATGAGAAATCGAGTGAATACCCAATGTTGTACACCAATTTGAATTTCAAACGCTCATAAAAATTTCATTTGACTTTCTTATAGACATTTTTCTTTTGATAAAGGTAGATAATCTTATAAGGAATCTTGTATTACATTTTAAAACCTTAGATTTAAAACGAAAAATTTTTACGAATTCTTTACTCAAAATAATTTGCTAATTTTCGTGATTTTTCCATATTTTGTCAGTTTTTGAACTTTAATTGCTTATAAATAAAACTGTGTCTAAGTATTTTTAATATTTTTAAAATGCCATTGTAACAAATATAGTAGGGGCTTGTATCAATTTTCAAGCTTTTTTAACCAACAAATATAATTTTATCGATATTTTTAGAAAAAAAACTAAAAAGAAAATGGAAAATGAAAAATGTGCCTAAACAGTTCAAAATAAATCAAAATATTTTGAAAATGTTATCGTGTATAGAAAATGCAAATATAAACAACCAGTGAAAATGTCATGTATTTACGATCATTTGTTTTAGAGTTACACCAAAACCCAAAATCGATTTTTTCGAAAACAGATTTTAGTGTAAAAATTCCCATTTTTCCTTAATTTTTATTTTGTTTTTCACGCCGCTTTTGAAAACTACTTGGAAATTTTCACTTTTAACCCCCCAAATACCAACTAGATTCACTCTTCTATCAGAAATAAGAAAAATAAATAAAAAAAAAAAACACACATCATTGTAAAATCAATACATTCATCGTTCCACTCAGAATCTAAAATATGAGTAACTTATAACTTAACTTGACTTATTTTAAAGCAACTTAACATAAAAAGTTAAAAAAATTGTGAATTTGCCTGTCTTCTCCATAGTGGTTAGGTTAATCTACACACAAACATTTATTTATTTATATAATATATATTGACAAAAAACAATAAACAAATCAACAAACATGCCCTATTAACCAATAGCAACCAATATAAATTACAATACACTGTTGTATTTTTTTACATCCAGATTTCCTACTTTTCCGGTGGATTTTCCTAAAATTTTCTTTAGCATCAACCTTCTCTTGGCAATTACAAACATCTTAAAAAAAAAATTGAGCCAAATCGGACAAGCTGTTCTCGAGTTTTAGCGAGACTAACGAACAGCATTTATATATGTATATATATATATATATAGACATTATACATTCTCATCGTAAATTGTAAATGAGAAAAGTTCTCGCGTACTTAGCAGTAACCTTAAGTAGATCACCATATTAAATAACAACTCTCATATTATCAATCTACATCTATAATAATATATATAAAAATGTAAAAAATAATCAACTTTTGATATTTATTCACCTTTTAATATCCTGTATACAAAATTTCTATCAGAAGTACTTCGATTTCTACATTTAGTACCTTATCTTTTAGCAAGTTGAATCAAGTTGGTACTTTAGAGAGGTCATTTTTCGATTTTATCAATAGTTATTTAATGCCACGGTAAAAACCACTAAAAATTGGATTTTAATTTCTAACGCTTTATTTATTACCATAGAAAAGAATAAAAAATAATATTATTATAATATTAATTCAACTTACATGATATAATAATTAATGACGATATAAAATATCCAGACTGACAAACCGTCTCCCTCCAAATCATTTTTCTTATACAATGATAGAATATCATTGAATTCAAGTTTAATACAATCCATTATAAAATGATCAACTTGTAACCTACTGTACAGCTGAGCAACATCCACTTACCGGCTTTTTAATTTTGTTAAGTCACTGTTCAACCCATTTTTTCAACTGATTTTTATGTCTGACTGGTAGCCCGCCCAAGAACAATAATATTCGAGAGCCCCATGTCTTAAATGCAAAATATACTGCCTTATTCTTTGAATAAAAAATGGTTGAAAGATCAAAGAAATTAACAATACTGCTAAAAATATAAGACTATGATTTTCAAAACATCATCAAACCGTGCTAAATACATAAACAATTAATGTTGTGGGCTAAAATTATAAGTATTCCACATACATGTAACGTGTTTAACTACGAACATATTGGTAAAATGATTGACAATTCAGTTTATAATAATTAACCGGACTTAAATCAGATTGAGAATACTAGACAGACTAAGACGTTTTGTTCATTTGGACTCTTAAAAATTTTTAACAAAGACAACATAAATAATTTAGTACAGCTAAATGATGACAATTCTTTCAAAAAGAACCATTTTTAATTGGCAAGACAAAATTTATTTGAAATGCTGTAGAATTCAAGTTTATTATTCAACCAATCTTAGGTCATTACTTATTGTGTTCAATTTAATCTACTTAGTTGAACCTCTACTTAGTTTAGTATAAGTGCATACATTTATCAATTATGAATCATAACTTGTATGATTATATTTGCCATTACTATAGCTGATAATTAATAAATCAATTCAACTACCTTTTGGAAATTAAGAATCTTCTTTTTGCCTTTCTATATATAACTCTCATTAGTCTCTCATAAGTTACTCAAGTCTATACTAATAAAATACATTTTAATTTTTAAATATTAAATCATTACACCCCTCTCAGAACCACCTAGCATAACCAAATATATTCTTGACAAAAACAACAAATTTCAAGTTAAATGGACATTTATAGATAACATAACTTCAACATATCAGTAAATATAGAAGCATTATTTTTATTTGAAATTATTTGATTGTATTTATATGCGAACATATTATGTATACCAAGATTTTGGAAGGGATAAATCTCTTAATGTTTAAGATTTTAAGAAGATACATAAGAAGCGGCCTTCTTTTTATTTATATCAGTATCCAATGCAAATTTATTTAGTGCAACATAATTGTACAAGTATGTTATCTTATATGTTCACCTTGAAATATATACATTCAATTTTATAACAATTGACTTGCTTTTCGTTACTAAATAGTTTGCTAATTTTTGTTTGTATCAGGGAAACCAAAATCAATTATTCTGTCTTTAAACACATTTAAATAAATAGAAATAAAATAGAAAAACAATTTTTATTTTGTACAAGTAAAAAAAATGTTACAGAAACATCGACTGTAAACAGTGCACAATATATAGGTACTTATATCAGCCTTCATATGGGCAAATTATTAATATCCAGTACAATTTAAACAGTAAAAGGTTACCATCAACATGTGTTTCTAAATGACATTGACAATTTTAGGTTCCTAGTAGGAACAATTATTTTAATTTTATCGAAGGTTGGCGTTTTTTAAAAGTCTATATAAATATATCAATAAATAAATAAATAAATAAATAAATAAAAAATGACGTGGAAATATGAATACAGTTATACAATTTTCCTAATAATTTCCATCAGTAGTTAAACTAACTTAAAAAAAAAGATCGATTTACTTATTATTATTAAACCATTATATTTTGGTTCTGTAACTCACATTTAAAGTTGTTATTGAGAGCAGATATGTGTATTTAATTTTAAAAAAATTAATTGAAATTAATAGTAATTTGTATTAGAATTATATTAGCGTTAAAATCGTAGGATAGACAACTAGGAATGTTTTTAATAATTGTTTGTTTCGATGAAAACTAACAATTAATAATAGAGTACTAGTTATCTACCCACAATGATTGTAACACATTTCAAGACAATTAAACATAAACAACGTCTAGCATATAAAAACCATCTCAACCTATACCATTTGATTAAAAATGATAAAGCGTTTTAGGTTCGAGTAAGTTAGAATATGGTACATATTTTTTTTTATTTTTTATTTTTTTTAAGGCCACCACATGATGAAAACACTGTCAAACAAAATAAAAGAACCCCATTATTTATATATAATAAAATATTATAAATATAAGTACCTCTGCGGTCGATTTAAAAATGTTGTAAAACGTTTGTGATGTTTTTTTATTTTCCACGTTACCTTTTATTACATAATCATACAACATACATAATTCAAGGTATATTATGTATATAAATATAAGTGTAAATATGCATCTAAATAAATACACATATACTTATACACACATAACATTATATTATAATGTAGATAAGAACCTTAAGAACCTGATATTAAACCTACAAAGTAATATTACTGAAGTACATATTCGTTCACTTAATTTGTATTTTATATAAACTGATTTTGTTCAGGTCATGTATGTAATACTTGTCACACTCATCCTAAAAAGGATCTTCGATTCAGAATATGGTTAATGTACATTAAAAAAAATCGTTATTTTAATATTAATAATAATAAAAAAAAAACAATAGTACTAAAAACTAGATAAGTTTTTTTTTACCTATAATATTATTTGTTTATGTATACACATATTTATATAGAATTATATAACATATATACAAAAATAGGTTACACATAAAATACATCGGACAAGTCTGGGGGTTATACATAAACAATGGTGACTGAGGAAATGTGGTCACATGACTAAAAAATGTTATTAACAAATAAATACCAGTATAATTATATAAACATTTATAAATTGTGTGTGCGTAAGCGACACATTAGCTGCTTGAGAAAAGGGTAAAAATTACCTAGCAACAGAATACTGGTTAAATAATAAAATTAATAACTGTCGGAAAAAATTAAAATACGTATTCATATGAATGATTATTTGCCAGGAAGAAAACATATAATTTATACTTGTAGTAAAAGTATAAGTTTTCTTTACAAATGCACAAATACATCTACTAAGTGTAAGTTCTTCAAAATGAAAATACACTATCACAGTTGTATAAAAAATCACTAAACAAATTTAAAAAAAAAAATCAATAAAAAAATCAGGGAATCGACATTTTTAAAAATAGATTTGTTTACTTATTCTTTTTATATTTTAGAGAGCAATAAAATATATTTACATCACGGACACCTCAAAATGATCTATTATAGTAAAACGGCACTTATCATATTTTAGATAATAAATTTAATTGAACAAAAATAATAAAAATCAAATATCAAATTTGAGCTTTAGGTTTGAAGTAATCAAGAATTAAACAAATATATTTTTAAAAAACTTAAACGTCAAACCAAATAAGAAAAAATGATCTTAAAAATACTATTTAAAAAAAAAAATAATACTTTTAAGAAAAAAAAAATATTGTAGTAAAACAATCAGAAATGCTTATCTGAGCATCAAATAATAGGAATGGTTTTATACCTCATCAAGTTGTAGCAGGGAAAATACAATATACTCATTATTCTGGCGATGGAGATGGTGAATGCGACTTCGTTCTTGCAGCTGCAGCTGCAGCAGCTCTACCAGCATTACTTCGTAAGTTCTTACGCTCAACATTTTCATCAACAGAAGTTTTTTTTGTTCGACATCTTTTACGGTTTTTGCTACCATTTTTCTCATCATTTTCATCAACTATGTCAGATTTTTGTTTTGTCATATCAATGCTTTCTGTGTCACATTTATCCAATAATTGTGAATCACATTCCACATCTACGTTAGTGGGTTGAGGAATATCCATTTTTTTTAGTTTTTCTCTTTGTTTTTCAGGAGATTTAGCTTTGACAGTACTGGATAAATCAATACCAGATTCTGATAAATTTTCCCTATTAGTAGATGGTAATTTAGTCATAGTAGGAGGTATAGGTATTGTAATTGGTGATATCATGTCTTTAGTTCGCTTGTTTGGTCTTTCGTTTGATGTATTTTGCTCCGCTGGTCTCTTTAAAGTTTTCTCAATCATTTCCATAGATGGGAAACTAAATTTTTTGTCATCAGGCAATGATCGCGCAAATAGTTCAGGTGAAGCTTTACTTAAATTCTCAAGGGCTTCTCTCATCTCTTGCTCTCTAGTTTTCTTTGAGTCATTACCACTTGCTAGGGCTCCAGCTGCCAGTACATTAAATGATGGAATACTTGACATAAGGGAACGTAGATTGTCAACATCTCTTGAACTACGGTTTTTTGACAAATCTGGAGGAGGTAAATTACGCCCAGCTCGTGTTAAGTTCTCAAGAAGATCTGTAGAACTTTGAGTCGGTGATGGAAGATGATGTGTACTAGTTCTTGGTTGTCTTTGGCTAGACGATGTAACAGTGCTAACATTAGAATTCTGACCTCGGCTACTTGAAGTTTTATGACGTGAAAGCGAGTTTTGGGATGTGTTAGGCGATGACACATTTAAACTACCATTCAACAATGAAAGGCTATCATACGCAGATGATATAGCTCCTGGTTGTAATGAAAATGGATTTAATCCACCCAAACCCAAAGGCGTATATAACAAGCTAGGATTTGGAAAGAAAAATGGCAATGAACCAGGCATACTCGAAGGTACATTAGCTGATGAAGATGGAATATTTTTGGTATTAGACTCAGATTTCCTCGATTTGGAAGACTTAGGGTTCGACTGTGGACTTTGTGTTGAATGAGAACTGTCATTCATACTCGATGGATCCATACCAGCCAGGCCAGGAAGGCCTAGACCAGCAAGGTTGGCAAATAAGGAATTAGTTAAATTCATATTACTCAATCCTCCCATACCTCCTAAGGCACCAATATTTGGCAATCCACTAAATGGCATAAGCAAAGGATTATTTTTAGGGTCAAAATTTCCCATAGATAAACTTGATAACAAAGTAGACGGATTTAATCCACCAAGCCCTGCTGATGCCAATGATGGGAATGAAAGATTTGGTGCCATTGACGTCGAAGGTTGATTAGCCGATAAAGATTGACTAGACGGGCTTTCTCCAGATTGCATCGGTGGTCGACCAGGCCCTTTCTTGCGTTCTGTTTGAGGTAAACGTTTTTGTAAATCGTGAGTGAGATTCCCTCGTTCTTTAACTAAGTCTGCCCATTTAGGATCCACATCATAGGCTGGATTTTCAAGCAGCCATTGTCCAATTCTTTTCAACTGTGGAGCTTTTGTACCAGTTAACTATAAAAATAATATTAAATATTATTTAATTAATTAGTATTTAAAGACATAATTTAATTTTAATAGAAAAACATAAAATAAAGTATATATTAATTAAATAAAACTTTACCTTTTTTCCTGTTGTTCTATTTATGACTGATACATTTTCTTCACCAGTCAATTTTTTCCAATCCAATAATGTTGGATCTACCCTTGGCCTTCTTCTTCTTGGAGCTGACAAGAAGTCTGCAGACATTTGTTGGTCAGTCATCAGCGCGTTTTGTTCAGCTAACCATTTATTAACCTATAATATTAATTAATTTAAGATAAAATATTATTTTTAATAAATAAATTGTTAAATGAAATAACTAATACTTTAGATTCTTGAGAAAACGATGAAGCATTTAGTTTCCCCGAGTACTCGGCAGTACTCTTAGCCATACTATCCATCATTGCTTCATACATTTTACGTTGTGTTTGAGATACAGATGACACACTTGATGCTTGAGACATTTTTAATACCTGGGAGTGAAAAATAAAAATTAAGTATTAAGATTTAGAAAAAATATATTAAATTGTATCACTTGTTGTTGTTGAGCAAGTTGTTGTTGTAAAGTTGTATGTTGTTTGAGTAAATTGGATTGCTGTTCGTGAACTTGAGAAGATAAATACGCTGCAAGTGGATCTATTTTAGTAGATTGTCTATGAGCAGCTCCTATTTGTTGTGTCATATTTTGTTGTGATTTATTTGAAGGCGTTGGGTAATTGTGAGCAGTTGAAGTTGATGCCAAGTGTTTTTTCTGCTCCGATAAAGGTAACGATTGTTGTTCTTTGGCAGCAGAGAGACCAAAAACAATTTCATCTAGTTTACGTCGTTTCATTTCCTTTCCAACTACAGGTTCATCAGCCGGCTAAAAAGAAAAATTAAATAATATTGTTTATAATTATAAATTAATATTTATTATTTCATTATTTAGTATACTCACGCGTGGTGTGCGTACACAATTTTTTTTTTGCATTAATTTGTTTAACATGTCATCTAATTTGCTTTTTGGAGGTGTAGATGAAGGCGTTTGAGTTATATTTTGAACTGGTTTATTTTTGAATGGCATTGAAAAATCTTGAGCCTCATTAATAGACACAGATGATGTTCTTGGTCCTGAACTTAAATCCATGCATCCAGCTTGCGTGCCACCACTAATTTTAAAAGAAAATGTTAAAAATGAACTTGGTATTTTTTGCTATCATCAAATTATTGAAGTTATATTGATAAAATAAGGATATTTTTTTTAACAGTATCAAAATGGAAGTGTCATTTTATATCAAGTACTAACCCAGAAGATAAATCCATAGGTCCAGTAGATTGTGTTGTAGCAGCAACAGTAGTTGGAGGTTTTGGATTGTTTAACACTTTAAGATCATACCCCATGTTCATTAATCGTGAAGGTGTATTGTGAGATTGTTGATGAGCTGGTGGAGGCTGAATGAGTTGTGGTGTGACTGGAGTTGAACGCCTATATTAAAATGTTTAATTAATAAATTTGCAAATATACTTTAAAACCTAAGATCTAACCTTGAATCTTCAGAAAGTGATTCATCCGTTTGCTCCCACATAGGAGCTGGAGAGTGTTTGATTGGATGAGCTGGGATAGAATTAGTATTTAATAATGCATGCAGCTTAGCTGTAACAATTTAAATATGTATATGTATAAACTAAAAAAGTATAATTATAAAAGATAAATAAACAAATGTAGGTACCTCTTTCTGTCTCAACATCAATAGCAATGTGACGTTTACGTTTCAAATTAGGGTTTGAATGAGCCATAATATTATTGGCTTTCAGATTTGAATGTTCATTATGGATATCAGATAAATTTAAATGATCATGAGATACTCCAACATCTCTTTTAGAAACAGTTATATCAGTTTCTTCTATTCCCATTCCACACATACTTGGATTTTGAGCATAAGCAGAAAATTTCTTGCTTACAGGCCATTCTCCTGTTTCAACACACTCTACTATATGCTGTAAACGGACCACTAGTGCATGTTCCTATTCGAAAAAACAAGCAAATTAAACGTCAAAAAATTTAAATCAGATCAAAATTTAAAACCATTAGTAAACTTACTTTAGGCCATTTAATTGGGTTTTGATAGCTTGTTGCTAAGAGATGAGCAATGGTTTGGTCGATCTGTTGCAGAGGCTTATGTATTGGTAATTTATCAATGGTTGGACAAGATACATCTTTGTGCACAACTTCCAGTTCTGGAAACATGGCTTTTAATCGATCTACACTCTCTACAGATGAACATTCCTTAGATTTAACAATGGGTTCAGTAACTTTAGTATCAGATTTACTTATTGTGTCTAAAGGAACCTCATTAATGACATTTTTAATAGATTCAATTTTAGATTCAACATCATCACTTTTTGCAGTATTTTCTACTTCATTATTTTGTGATTCATCTTTCTCTTTTACATCAGTCTGTTTGTTCTCTACACTTGTAGTGTTTTCTGATTTTTCATCTTCATTTTGTTGGTCAACTATTTCATCAGAAGATTTATCATTTAATTGCTCTGTAGGAATTTCAGATACTTCTTCTTCTACTTTACAACTATCATCAGAAGTGCTTGGTTTTTTAATGTCTTCGCTGTCTACATCTATCTGTTCTTTAGGTTCTTCATTTGATGGTATTTCTACTTTTTCATTAGTAGTATTTTCAATATCTCCATTTATATCAGCGACAATAGCTTCAGTTCTTGTTGACTCAGTTTTATCAGGAGTTGAATCATCATTGATTTCAACTTTTTCTACTTCCATTTCTTGTAACTCAACTGATTCTATTTTTATTTCCGAATCCACTTTTTCAGTTTTAGCAGTTTCGGATTTTGGTAATTCAGAGTTAATAGTTTCAGACTTGGTTGATTCTACTTTGATGGCTTCTGTTTTAACAATGTCTAGTTTAATTATATCTGTTTTAGCAGTTTCCGTTTTAGCAGTATCCAATTTTACTGCTTCCATTTTGGTTGCATCTAATTTAGCCGCTTCCGTTTTGGTTGTTTCCAATTTAGCGGCTTCGAGCATTTCTGTGGTAAACGATCCCGATACAGCTGATAACAGATTTTTTTGAACTATTTCTCGGAACGATAATTCAGGGTCATTAAGAATATAAAAATCTGTTCTTCCTAAACCATGCCTAAAATAATAACAATATATAATAGAAATTTAATATATAAAAAGGCTTATTATTCATGAGTGAAATAATTACTTTGATACTCCAATAAGTAAATCTTTATCGTGTTTTCCCGGTTGCCACCAATCAGGCACATCAGCGGATACTTGACAACCTTTTAATCGTTCATCTAGACGTGGATGATTCAATGTTTCTTCTCGTATTTTAACAATTAAATTAATACGATCAAGTGCTCGCCGAGCTCTTTCTTCATTTATCATTTCCATTGGAAAATCACATAGTTCTATAGATATTTTTCATAATAAGGAACAATTAATATTGAACAAAAAAAGACAACATTTTACATAAATATTCTGATTACCTTCTTCTTCTGTTAAAGTTTGACCACATAAACGTTTACACATTGCATAAAATGATCGGAAATATTCTGTTAATGTATCGTCATATTTCTTTTCTAATCTAGCAACACTCTTAAATTTAGTCCAATTATAAGTCTTCAAAACCCTGAAATACATAAATTATTAATATTTTACATATATAAAAAATGTTCTAATTAATTTGTAAACCAGTATTATAAATACCTGTCATAATCAACACCATAAGCAGTTACAGCTCTATAAAATTCTTGCTCTTCTTTACGCGTCCATTTTTTCTGACTTATTTCAAGTCTTTGACGTTCGCGTTCTCTAACAAACTGTTCATATTTCTCTCGTCTTTCCACCTTCTATGTAAAACAAAATAATAATAAAAACCATAAGATTAGTTAATATTCAGATAAATATTTTACAATAGAAATACCAAAAAATGTAAGTTGAATATTATATTTTGTGAATAAATTCAAGTATATTTAATATTCATTTAATCATGATAATAAATTTATTGATATTAAAAATTATAATACTAAACAATATTCATGCTCCGTAGACCAAGTGCTCAAATTAATTTATATAGCTAAGAAAAGCAAACTAAGATAATACACACACACATAGGCATCAAGCGTTAAAGTCAGGCTGAAATTTGACATATAAATATATACATAATAACATAAAAAAAATGTGTGAAAATACACATAAGATTTATTAAGATTTTCCATTCATCAATATGTATAAAATTTATAGTTTATAAACTTATAAGTCATGAGCAATTTAAAAAACATTTAAATTAAACTAAACATAGAATGTTTGTATGTATAATATAATTACACAAGTTTTTTTTCCACATGCATAGTTATCCCAAACACTACATTCAGTACTCACTTCATTTGTTTTTAAATAGTAACACACAATTAGTAAATAAATACAATAAATAGAATATTATAAATGCGACTTAAGCACTCTGGGTTATACAAAAGTAACTTATATTGGATTTAGTTCAACATTTTGATGTATATTTATTTAAAATAAATTATGCTAGGTACTAACTAAAAAAATTATATGTAAAAATAAAAAAAATATATTTTGAGATTTAAATTTTTCAGTGTTATTAAAACTTATATTTTGTACAAATAACAAAGCATATTAATCAAGAAATTGTATAACTATTAAATTATAATAAAAATTCAATAATAATAATAAATGATTGCTTCATTATTATGAGACTGTGACTATCAAATTAATTTATGTTGAACTGTACGGTGTACATACATACGATAAGTTAATACATGGTATCACTTAGTTCATAATTACAGCTCTATTTATACTCTGCTTACAAAAATGAAATATGTTAACAACATACGATGTCTAAAATATTAAGTAATTATACTTAAAATTAAAATATCACTTATCAAATGTATTGTATATTGTACATCTTATAAACAGTAAATAGATTTAAAAAACAAAAAATTAAAAATTGAAAAGGTTTTACAAGCATTAATTAATGCAGAAAAGTATTCATTCAATAATAGACAAATCAACCATATTTTTTATAATGAAATATGATCTATTTTGATTGAGGCATAATCAAATTTTAATCATATATGATCATATATACCTACCCTAGTCATTATTCTTGCCAATAAAATTGCATTATTAACTGACTGACGCAAGTAATATTAAAAATATTAAATTTTTAATGTATTTTTTATTGTTAAGACATAGTATTAGATAATAATAGAAAATGGATTTTGAATTTTGACTGCAGAGGATTTCTAATTAATAGATAATATTATATTAATGCGAAATACAATAAAATATTGTTTTTTACTCTTATCATTTATTTTTTAACACTATCATTTTACAACATGTAAGATATAAACCAAATGTAAAATTAGTTCTCTTATTTATTCTTTTTACATTAACATGGAATTAAGGAATCCTGTTTTATTTCATCTTAACACATTTTTTTGTAAAAAATGTTATTATTATGCAATAAAATGTCAAATTTTTGCTCATAATGTAAATGTATTCTCTATGCATTAAGAGGATGTCACTTTGAAATCTGTTGTCTTCATCTTACAAATGCATAACATAACAAACTTATGTTTAGCTGCTCAATTTGTATTAGTATTAATATAATCAACTATCAGACTTTATCTACAATATTATCTGGATTCTGCGATAAATATTTTTCACACTCATAACTCGCTTTCAAATTAAAATATATCAGGAATAGATTTCCAATAGACAATAATACTTTTAAATTTTAGAATTGGTCAGTTCATTATAATATTTAAATTAACATCTAATATGTACAGATAACATCAATTTGCTATTTTAAGAGTTTATAAAATGGAAACATCCAATTTAGATGTGAAGTCTCCTATTTCATCTGGTCAGTTTAAACTAACTATATAATATGTATATTACATAATAATCATAGATATGACTATAGTAAACAAATATGTACATAAATTTTGTTCGGAAATATAACAATAAACTATTAACCATTCGGCAGGCCCGCTACCGTGTATTACAAGAGCAGGCGCGTGTCATACTTTAAACGACAGAATGCTTTTTATCTATATTTAATTAAAATGAAGAATAAATAATTTTTAATAGAAATATTTTTTGGAAACATTTTACTCTTATTTATATAATATTTTATGAATTTATATATAATTTTTTTATAATTTTTAAAGATAATTATAATATAGTAATAAAACAAGATTTTTTTTTCCATTACTAAGTTAATAAATAATATCAACCATAATGAGGTAAAAAAAAAGCAATACATGAAAAAAAAACACAAAAAGAAAAATATTTATATGAAAAAATATAATATTATGACCAGGCGAGAGATATATTTTGTGTGATTGGACGGAGTTGACTGAAATATACATCAATAATAATTTTAAAAATACGTAAGATAATTAAGAATTATAAAGTTTTTATAAAATATATGTCATTTTGGAATAGGAAAAACCCATGTATTAATCGGGATAAGTAAATAAAAGTTATGTCAATAAATCTATAATTGTCGTACAAAATTCGCATACGCGCCTGCTGAAAGGTTAAAAGGGTGAATATAATATTAAGAATATTGATTTGATAGAAAAATCAATAATTTGTATTGATATATTTGTTTATTTACCATCAAAATTGTAAGAAATAATTAAATTTGAAATTAGTTTTCCTTTTCATTATGTAAATCATGTTAATAAGTAAATTATTTTTAAAAGTAAATCCCATGATCAAATTTACCGCTTTTTAATATTAATTATTAAAAAGCAAGTCCATTCCATAACTATTAGTATTAGTGCAAATCCATTTTATTTGTTGACCAGCAAGTAATTTTGATGAACTCAGATACGAACCCAAAGATACATGGCCAGTTGTTGCCAGTCCCATCCGGGCTGTCCCGTACCAAGGAGGCTGGCAACGTCTCCTGATAATTGGGCTGTACCTGACGTCGCTGCGCACGTTGATTCTCCTAGCTACGAACACACAAACATCCATGCAACTAGACATAATCTACGTCAACAGGTCTACTATACTATAATATTATATTTAACGAAAATTCACATAAAAACCATAACATTATATTATTTTAGCTTATGAAATCAAATCTTCTACAGAAATCTACCAAACAACTAGATATACCTAGTTAAATAATCGATCAATAAATATTAAATAATAAAATAATTTTAAAAAGGTGTTAGCCGCCCAACTACACGTGTAAAAGCTTTCTAAATACATTAAATGCCTATGTAAATAAAAAAAATTTTAATAAAACAAAAATCCATCAAGTAGGAAGGTAGTAATTAATCTCATTATAAAAATTTAAAAAATATCTTTGAGTCGTGTAGATTATATTTATTGAATTTTTAAAAGTTTAATTATATTCAAGACGAGCTACATGTAGTATTAAAGTGAATACAAAATAATATGTTGAATCATTAAGTTATTTGTATTTAGCAATTAATAAATGTTATGATGCAAATATATTAACTGCTGTGTACCTACATATTCAGTTTTCAAAAACATATGTAATGAAAATTTTTTTTTAACATAAATATAAAAAGAATAAATTTCATCAGTCAAGTCAACTACCAATAACACACACAACTTTTGTGGTAGATAAATATGATATCATTTTAATTAAACAAATAAAGAAAAACTATTCAATAGCTATTTATTGGGGATAGCAAAAATAAATGTCTATCTAACAAAGTAATACTTAGTATTTAATTTTAAAACAATGAGAAGGAACAAATTTAATTCATGAAATATTCCAAGGAGTAAAATAAAACATATCTAAATTTTCAAAAAGTGATTTTTCTTTTTCAATTCTAAAATACAATAATAATAAATATTTTTTTTAATTTTAAATTAGTTTATTACCTATATAGTTTATTTTAATATTAAAATATTTTTACTTAAATTGTTAAAATTCATTATAAAAATGCTTGAATTTTATAATTATTAGCATGAAATTTCAAGTTTACTATATTGTATATAAAATAGTCAAAATATATTGTGTGTGTGTATGTGTGTGAGTGCGCGCGTGTATATATACAAAAAATAAAAATTTAATTCAACGACACACAAGGCCATATCAATAATACTACCACATCATTCACACACACGAAACCAACGCAAAGAAAACATAATATTTATACAGACATTTATGCCTTTATATAACCCAAATCATACATATTTTCAGATTTAAAATTACGTGTTATTTTAAGTAAATTAATTCAAAGTTAATTTTGGTTCCTTGGAATATGGGAATAATTAACATTTTTTATATGAATAAATAAAAATGTATAAAATATAGCGTGACCACATACTAGTATAATAAAACATATTTTAAGGTGTGTCCTGAACAATTATTTTTCAATTTTTGTATTACATTTTGAACAATATATACTTTAAATAGATATACCACAAATGTGCATGACAGTTGACCAACAAATTTGTACTGATGAAGATAAAGTATGATAAATTCAAAGATTAATTTTCCATCTTCTTACTTCATGAAAAAATAACCTGCACCAAAACCACCAATTACCATAAAGATTCTATTAAATAAATAGTAAAATAAAATACGGCCAAGGACCAAACTATGATGTAATATTTTAATCATATTTTAAAATTGCCCTCCTTATTTAAATGTACTTACAAAAATAATAGTTTTATAAATTAAACTTATTAATTGGTGACTGATCAATAAATCATAATGAAACACAAAACAAATATTTCAAAATATTTTAATCTATGTGTCATGCTGAATGAAAGGTTCAAATGAAAATCAAATAAAAACGAAAACAAAATAAAAATAATATAGAATATTCACAAGACACACACAAAAAGATTTACCGGCAATGCCTGTGATGAACTGATGGAATCCATCAAAGATCTCGGCGATCCGAGATCATATTTATACATGGTCACATCCTGCATAGAAACAAATACCAATTTTGGAGTTCCAGAATTCACAGTAGTAATAAAAATAGTATACCTATTCTAACCTATCAATTTTGAATATTTACTTAATATAAATATAAATGAATTGAAAACTTTCTTAGCCAGCATATCTAGGGTTATTAGCTAAATATTTAAGGCATAAATGCTTGATTAACACTTAAGACATTTTATAAATTTAAAATAGGATAGAATAGTTCCCTATATAGAATATTTTTTTAATTGGTAAATCTCGACTATGTTGTCTAAATACTATTCTTTACTTAAAAATATTACTAACCTTAGCTTTTTGCACCAGCTTTTGTTCTTCTTTTTTGAAGTTTCTTTGACAGGTACTTATTAGTCGTCTCACCCTGTTGTTAAGATCACCAATTGATGGCCATATGTATTCATCTGTAGTAGATGTTGGTGTTGGTGGTGCTATAGCAATACTTATAGCATTCTCTTCAGTTGCTAAAGGAGTTGGTGGCTCTGACGATACTTCCTCAGAGTTTAAAGGTATTTCAGCACCTTCTTCAACATCATTGAATTTTGTTATAGATGTTTCTTTTTCCTCACTTATAAATAAATTTAAATTATTTTAACACAAGTTAAATAAAGAAATATTTTACTTCATTACTTATTTAAATATATTATACTAGACAAAAGAATAAATAAATACATACAGTGTCGGTGGACCACATTTGGCAAGGAAAGTCAAAGCCGGATCACTTCTCATTTGATTGTAAGACTCAAAACCATGTTTATACGTGCCAACCAAAAGTGAACGATCAGCGTCTCGGTCCCACCAAGGTGCAGGAGTTAAATCACAAATTGGTGTATTAATTGGTAAAGCACTAAAAAGAGGTATTTAAAATAATATGTATACTAAGAAGTCATTATATATATAATATATATAAAGTAATATATTTAAAAAGAAATAATAATAGTTGTTCATTTAATTTTATGTTTTTTTCAGCTTTTGTTTAAATAAAATAATTTGTCTGTTATCCAAAGTATCATTAGAATGCTATTATATGCTTAAATAAATGTATATGAGGCTATACTCTATTCGCCGAGAGAACATGCCGCGGCCCGATGAAAATCAGTTCGTTCTGCCCCTACCCTCGAGTCACAAACCCATAGCGGTTGGCTATTGTCATTGCGAATCTTGGAGGGGGAAATAGAGCCTCAGGGAGCGAGCAGCCGTCAGTTAACATGTGCAGAACTGGTGTGTTCTCTCGGCGAACACAATATAAACATAACATTTCAAAATTAACTTATTATTTAACTAAAATTAAAATAAGACACTTATGTTGACAAATTGAACTGTTTATGCATTGATAAACATTATATAGGACAGATTATTTATTTTGTATTACATTTAGTAAATAAATTGAGTTAAACATTTGAATGTGCCACAGTATAATAAAATAAACATTACTAAACATAATATACCTCCCATTAAGTGTTCAATAACTAAAAAAAAATCATTTAGCAAATATTATTGAGTAGTTTTAAAAAACAATAACTAATAATTTATTTTCCATTTATAATTTTAATTATACATGAAATGATAATTCATGTAGCAAGATTAATTTTTGTTTAACAAAATTTAATCTATTGATATTATAAGTTTTTGTGATGAAAAATAATGTAGTTCATAATACAATATAGTACAAACATGATTTCCAAATTTAATTGAAGCTTGAGATACAAGTGATGTATGCTATTTGCTACTAATCAATTATAACTTCTTTTTTATTTAAGACATTTTATTTTCTCAATCAGAAAATGTTCAATTAAAATGATAAACTTTCATTCATTTTTATAATAATTTCTAATAAAATATAATTATAATAAACTGACCTGACATGAACACCTTCTGCAACTTGTAAGGCAAACTCACCAACTATATCACTTTTAATGTAATACAACATACGGATTCGCAATAAAACTCTACAATATAAAATACAATTAATATATGAGAATTAAAAAATATAATTAAAATGTAAACAAATACTAACTTGTTGGCATGTCGGCTTAAATGTTTACGGTAATTGCTTTCTAAAAACAAATCTCCATCATATTTATTGTTTCTACTCCAATGTTCTTCATCAATTAATTGAGTAGAGTTAAAATCTTTTTGTTTAGGCTTTCGATATTTTTTAGATCCGCGAGAACTTTGGCCTTTAAAAATAAAGTTATAATATTATATTTTACTATAATCCTAATTCTCCATTTTTTTTTTTTTTGTAAATAATGTACTTATTTTATTTATCATTATAATAGGTATATTTTTTTTAGAAAAAAATGGGTAAATAATGAGTAAACAAATCATAATAGGCAATAACGGTTTATGCTAATTTTGCTGAATACTGATTTACCAACAAAAACAGGTTTTGAAAATGGTATTGATTGTAAAAATATTGTAGATAAATACTACTAACATTACGAGTATGGACAATAGAGGAATGCAGGGGTGACAAACCTTCTATTTTAATAAGACAGCTGATAAAAAAATCATTTTTCATACGGGTGGTACTAGATATTATTGAACAAATAAAGTAAATAATTAGGGCTTGGTAGTTGTAGGAGTTGCATATTATTCTATGTTTTTGATTTATAGCAGACCAAGCTAGAAATTGTAGATTTACAATGGTATTTAAAAATCAAAAATTTTAAATGAATATTTTTCAATTTAAAGGAAAAATTGCATATTTCGTGATTTTCATACATAATATAAATTATTTTAACTATCCATATTTTTCATTTTTTTTAGTGGAAATTAGTAACAATATACTAAGGTTTTTTTTTTAAATTTTAAACTTTGAATTTTTATGAATTTTTATAAAAAAAATTTCATATTTGACATTTTTTCATGCATATTTACATGTATACTTTACCTTTTAAACTCCTAATAACTTCAGAGCCCTATTAATAATTAACTGGTTAGAAATTAGGTATATTCATTTATGTGTCTTATTTATATAACCTAAAGCATACAACCTTGATAATTATAGTTTATAGATCTAGTGATATATTTAATATAAAGATTTGTAAATATAATGATGTTTTTGTTAATGGTAATTTATTAATAAAAAAAACCTGTGTGTTATTTTATAAGTAAATCATGAACATTGTACAATATTATACACATCTGTACTGCAACGACCACCATAAAGTATTAATATAAGTATTAATTAAAAGACAATAACTCCGCTCTGAATCGTTTTTGTAAGCAATGATCTATCACTGAGTTCAAATATAACACATTTGTTACAACAACATGCTCGACAACTGCACTGAAGAGCAATACCTACCCACTAGTCCCCGTATTTTTAAATTTATTTGAATTCAAATGATATTTAATTTCTTATGAGTTCGATTTCAGATTACCAAGATAACAACCGAATTATTTATAAAAATACAAAAGAATCACTTAATATAATAATATAAAATAATTTGATCATAGAATTGATATAACATTTAATAATGAATGATATCTAGAAACACGGCAAAACAGTGACAATTAAGAATATTTACTATTAGTCACGGACTCATTAATAGTCACAATAATTATTGGTAGATCGTGATGATTTGCGGCTTATCATGTACACTCCCAATTTTATTTTCTCCAACTTTAGTTATCATTAGTTGTCATTTTGGTTTATTGTTTTTAACAGATATATTAATAGAGCTACAAATTTCATAATTTTACACGGTAAAATTTATTAACTGAAATTATTATTAATCCTGAAATCAACTTTTTGCAACAACTTTTGCCACAATCTTACAGAATTATTTTGATGTATTATTTAAATTATTTTATATATAAGTTAGGGAACTCTGCCAACTGGTACAAACACCCTTGGGCTTCACCTCTGGGTCCAAAGGATCGCTCTCACCTATTACTCTGCATTTTAACATTTAATATCTATAATTTAAAATTAGTGGATGATAAGATATACAAAACTTTTATGCATAACATAGATAATAAATAGATATTTTATCACTTAAAGTTATTATATTTATAACCTTTAAAAGACTAAGTACCTGGTACAGTAGTACATAATTTTATTTTGATAATTATAATTTTATTAGGATATAATATAATACATGTGCAGCATGTAATGTGCATGCACAACATGCTGCACAAAATAGTACTGGTTGGACCTCTATTTCTCATAAAAATTTGACTGATGTTTTTTTCATTTCAACACAAAGTGCATGTATACGACTTGGCAGTGCAGCCAATTGTGTTTTTAATTATTAACATTTTATCTCCTAAAGGAAGATGGGGCCACTAGAATAAGTACAATATTCATATATGTGCATCTTTCGTAGATACATAATATGAAGCGAGTTTCTATATAGAAGTTAAAAAAAATTATGTTTGGCAAGGGCAACCCATTAGTAAATATATAAAATTTAATTATTTAATTCCAGATTCCAGTTAATTTTTTAAACATAATTGCTTAGTGATTTATTTTACTTTGGATTTTTCTTAATGAACTGTAAATTTATATTTCCTAGTCCTCTAACTGCAGTTTATAGCCATTTAATTATTATTTATAACCAGGGAACGAAACTTTATGCATTTGCATATTTCTCAGAAAGCTGCATATTAAAAATTTGATTTGGATACAAATTCATTTCATAGTAAATACAATCTAAATACAAAATTGTGCGTTAGATATTTTTGCATATTTGACTAAGTTTAAGTGATATTACATATTTTAAATTTTAAGCATATTAATGCATATTATGTTAATAAAGCTTTAGTTTTAGTGCATAAGCATGCACAATATTTTTTAGCTCATACATTTTAGAGCCCTGTTTATAACTATATAAAAATTGAAAATTAAAAATAAAATTGTACTCAGATGATCTATATAAATTATAAGTTACGAATAATATTGTAAATATTAAAATATCATAATTTTTACTCTTTTATCACAAAATAAATTGCTCTACTTTTTAATTTAAATTTGTATGAAATATATTGACCTATATTAATTAATAGTTATATATAGTATTCTATGTCACACTGTGTTTTTAAATAGAGTTTGAGAAATTTCAACTAATAAAATTATTATTATTAGTTATTTATAGAACTACTATTATACCTTATGCTATGAATGCTCAAAATACATATAATACTATTCAATATTACAATTTTTATAACATATTCATTTACAAACATATTTTTAAACTCAAAATTGAAGCTGTTGAAAAAAATATTATTCTGATTTTAAATCATTTAATTTTTATTAAGTTTCATCGATTATTCAAATGTAGTCATTTTTATTTTTCAGAAAATATTTAATATTTGAATTTTAAATTTATTTAATTTAACTATATTCTGTTATTGTTTGGAGTGGCTTTGGAATTGGTAATGGCCCTATGCAAGGAAGATTGATGAGAGAAAAACATTCAAGAAGACAATAGATCTATGCAGACTAACAGAAATTGCAAAAATTCAACACGAAGAAATGGAAGACAAGAGTTTTGTGCTGGCTATACAGAAGGAACCAAAGAAACCACAGAAATGGAAAAAAACCCTTAAAAAAAATATATTACAGTAAAACATGTAAACGTGAGTTGAGTAATAATTATGTCAATGAAAAACGTAAAGGTAATTTAAATACAATTCATAAGTTTAAAAAATGTAATAAAGAGCATGGCCCTAGGAATTGCCAAGCATTAGAAGAATATTAAGAAGAATACAGTACTGTGTGTCAAGACCCAACAAGAAGACAGCCCAACAAGAAGCAAGAAATAGAATTTGTGAGAAACAAAAGGTCATGGCAGAGTACTACAACCGCAAACGTGTGGACAATGTGGTGTTCGATACTGGAGAGGTTGTAGCAATGTCCACGCCACCAATAGCCGGGGAAGCGTCAAAATTACAGGTGAAATACAGGGGTCCATTACAAGTACTTAAAGTACTAATGACCTAACCTAATGACACCTATCGAGTTGCCAGTGTGTCCAGGGATGGTGGGGGCATCTTCAGTACGACTGCTCACGTATCGCAGTTGAAGCAGTGGCGACTGGTTGAAGATGAAGATGTCATCGAGGAGGAGAACAACAGCACATACCACAGTTCAGATGAAGAAAACGCTCGCACCGACGACAGCATCAAAGAGAGGACCGACACACAGCGTGATAAGGTGCCAGAAGATACACCAAACCAAAGAGTCAAACGTTGACCAGCCTACCTGGATGACTATGTCTGAGGGGAGTCAATACGAGGACGTATTGGTATCAGGACGGCCGAGTTGTTGGTAACACTGACTCCGCGCAAGGACACCCCTCCTTGAGTTTCCTATTTAGTTGTTAAGTTAGTCTAGTTCCAACGCCCACAGCGGTGGTACGTCTACGAGCGCGCCATACCCAAGTTAGGCATATGTGCCGCTCATTGTTTACTAATTATATTTTATTTTACGTTGAGTAATAAATGTGTTGAACTTTATATTACGTGTGTAGTGTTTAAACCCTGACAACACCAATAACAATTAAAGACAAGTTTAAAAATAAATTAATTGATTTAAAAAACAAAGAGATAGTATCAAATGTAAATTACCAAACTATAGACTGGGTCCATAGTATCACAATAGTTGAAAAATGTGGTGACTTACAAATCTTTTTTGACACAATTTAATTAAATAAAGCACTAAAAAGGGACCATTATCCAATACCAACTTCAGAAGAAATAATACCTAACTTTACTGATACAAAATGGTTTTCTATTCTTGGTCTAAAATATGGGTCTTGGTATATGGAATTAGACATTGAATCAAGTAATATTTGTACATTCTAAACACCATTTAGGAGGTGGAAATTCAACGGATTCTCATTTAGAATAAGTTCCGCTACAAACATTTTTCAGAAATACAATAAAGAGACATTTAGTGGTATATCAAACCAACAAATCTACTTTAATGACTTAATAATATATAACTAAGTCGGAGACATGACATGATGAAATATAAAATTTAGTAGTTAAAAGAGCAACAGAAAAAAATTTTAAATGTAATGTTAAAACCTGCAATTTAAAATTTCTTAGGTTAAGTTTCTTGGTATCATCTACTTAGAAAAACGTTTAGATCCAGATTACGTCAGATCTATTTTAGAGCTTGTTAACCCAACAAATAAAAAAGGAGTAAAGTAAATCTTATGTATGCTAAATTACCTAAACAAATTCATCCCTAATTACTCACAGCTAACAGAACCGTTGAGAAAAATCTTATTAAAAATAAAACGGAATGGCATCGGTCTAAGGTGCATAGTGAAGGCCTTGCAATATTAAAAGAAAAAATAGCTCAAGCCCCTGTCTTAAAGGTGTTTTGACAGTAAATTAGGTATAGTCATACAGTGTAATGAATCAAGTCATGATTTTGGTGCTTCTTTTGCAAAAAAAAAACCACCCAATATCATTCAATTCAAGAGCATTAACAGAATGTGAAAGGAGGTACAGCCAGATAGAAAAAGAGCTTCTATGCATTACCCGGGCTGGAAGTGGTTAAAGCTATTTAAAAAAGTGACTACGTGACTGAATTTATTCATAAAAGTGACAAAAAAGTTACCTACATATATTTGTTTCATAACAACTTACCAGTAATTAAACATTTGTTTTTGAATCTCTACATACCTATGATTTAATTGATTCTAACTTACTTAATTTTGTTGAAATTACAAAAAAATATTGATAATAATAAATACAAATTTTAATAGCAAATGATTAAATCATGTTACCCATTTCAATTTATAATGTTTATAATTTGGAATAATATTCAAGATCATTGTTTAGGAACTTCCTTTATTTTAATCATAACTAAAAAACACACCTATGGTTTGTTATAGTAGGAATTCATCCCCGATGGTTTTTCAAATATAGTAGACTAATAAATATACGAAAGTTTTATTAGGAACATTACATAAAAACAAAGATTTCGGTATAATAATATTATGTTATACATATAACATGTTTATAAACAGGCCTATTCAACAGCTGTAAGTCATAACACAAGAAAGAGGTGTACTTAATTATAATATTACATTTTTATTATTTTATAGCATTTATATTATAATTATATAGGTAGGTACTATAATCATATTTATTATTGATTATTGTATTAAATTTTATTATAATTTAATATATGATTTAAGTAAGCAATTAACATTTTTTATATTATATAATATTTTATGTAACTTAAATGCATTTTTCAATACAATTTTAATATATTTATACTTCAGTTTTGATATATTTTCATTCATTTTCATTGGGACTTTTTTTCCGCGATTCAGGCATGTTACTGTACATTCAAATATGAAGTCGGTGGCCATATGCAGTTTAAATATAAATTTAGGTACATTTTGAAAATAAGTGACTTAAGTGACTTATTTTCTAAATAAGTCACTTATAGTGAGTCAATTTTAAAAGTGACTTTTAGTTAAAAAAGAGACTTACTTCCAGCCCTGCATTACCTTTGGTTGTGAGAAATTATATAATTTAATTTATGGGAGAAAGATAACAGTCCACACAATCATAAATTGTTAAAAATTACTTATATAAAGTTTCAGGGAAGTTACAGTGGATGTTGTTAAGACTTCTAAAATATAATATTACACTTGAATATATATCTGGCCCTAAAATGATTATTGCAGATTTAATCTCAAGATTTCATCATCCTGAAAAATCTGTTCGTGTTTTATTTATAATGGAATATTTCAAAATACTATTTAAAGGGATCATGGCGTTTAATTAGTAGTAAATAACTAATTCGATATCAAACAGAGTGATGGGTTTTTACGAATAGCTGACAGACATCATTTTTTAATTGTATTATAATCACTGTAAAAATATTAAAAAGTTGGTGCTGGACAATAATATCAGCATAAGCGAGGTAAACTAATTTAATTTAGATAAAAAATATTTTACTATTAGAAGTGAAACTTTTAATATTATTACTTTTAAGGACTATTGATATTATTTATTATTATATATTTACATATGAGCTTCATTAAGTTAATTTTTTTCAGTATCATTGGGCATGCTTAAATTAAGCAAAAATGTATGAAAGCTAATACATTTTTCTTGATTTATCAATAAATTTACGATAATTTGCATGTAGAAAAATTAGGGTCAGCAGAATGGGGATACAATAAAAATATAATGATTAATATATGGATAAACCATTATTTTAATAACTATTAAATTCTAATAACTAGGTACATTAAATATTTATAAAACACTTACCACCATGAGAAGGAGAATCGTCGGTTGAAATATTATCTGGTGTTATGAGATCCCAAATAAAGGACCGTATTTTTTCATCCCCACGATAAAAACGCAAACAATATAAAATCTATAAAAAAAAAAGTGGGTAAGTGAATGTCGCTCTGCTGTACACTAGGTTACAAGTGGGCCATTGTATAATGGATTGTACCAAACTTGAATTCAATGATATTATATCATTGTATAAGAAAAACAATTCTGAGCGGAGACGGTTTGTCAGTCTGCATATTTTATATTTTCATTAATTATTATATCATGTAAGTTGAGTTAATATTATAATATTATTATTTTTTATTAATTTCTATGGTAATAAACAAAGCGTTTGAAATTAAAATTAAATTTATAGCGGTTTCTCGTAATTTTTCGGTGGTTTTTACCATGGCATTTAAGAGGACACTACCCATACATTTGTTGTCTCCGTCTTACATACACACGACATAGCAAATTGTCGTTCACTAGTTTCAATAGTATGCAGTTAGTTTTGATACTAGAGTGAATTGACCTATTATAACATATTTAGATAATAACATTATCTGT